>CAJQUN010001134.1:0-102350 GCA_907163345.1 Haberlea rhodopensis | reverse complement strand
TTTATTTTTTTCTATGTGAATTGATAATTTCAATTATTTTTTAATGGATTATACTGTATCGGACATGCAATTAGATTATTGATTTAATATTAGCCTTATCTTCCTTATAGTCCTTAGAGAATTTGTTATCTGTTCTGAACTATTCTTGTACCTGTGTCTGATAAATATACCCTTCATTTTCAGGGTGACCTTCATGAGTATTTGAAAAGAAGAGGAGCTCTTAAACCTGTAACAGCTCTCAGATTTGCTATGGACATTGCAAGGTTTAATATGTTTCTGAGTTTCTTTAATAATGTGTTTTTTTACGAACTTATGAGATGCAAAAAGTATTTATACATCCTCCTAATTGGTACAAATAGTTCCATATTTTTATGATAGAAGAAAATAAGCCACTGACCATTCTCATCTCTTTTAAATGGAAAGAAGTTGAGAACCCGAGTTATTTATCTTCTTTATCTCATTCTCTTAGCACTTGGGCAAAAGAAAATACCGGCATACGAATAGTGTTTCATGGAATTAAAGTAAATTAAATTGCAGATTTGATGTTCAGAAAATATTTTCCGTGTAGAGCTAATACCTTGTCATAGGAACCTTTGGAACAACAAAGGAAAAATTGAAAGTAAAACAATAGATGAGAACACAAAATTTTACTGAGAGAATCGTTCGTTACAGACACACACTCACACAATGAATTATACTGCTGACAAAGACGTACCAAAATTACTGTCAACCCTATGAATGTTAAATGTTATGCTAATGCTACCTTCCTATACTCGCTATAAAAAATAGCGCCTTCAGTTTTGTCTTGCAAATTTTGGTATGCAGGGGAATGAACTATCTACATGAACATAAACCTGAAGCAATCATACACCGTGATCTTGAGCCTTCGTAAGTCTTTTCCTTTTGAACTTTTCTTCGTATTTTGCTAGAATGCTGGGATGATAATTGACAGTTTTATTATGTTGTTCTAGTTTCTCAAAGAATTCGCTCTTATTTTTTTTACTACAAAGCAGAAATATCTTGAGGGATGATTCTGGGCATCTGAAAGTTGCAGACTTCGGCGTTAGCAAGCTTCTCGAAGTTGCCAACACAGTTGAAGATAGGCCTCTGAGTTGTCACGATACTTCTTGTGAGTTTTTGACTCCCTGAAGATTCTTCCCTGCAAAAACTACAACATGACTGTTAGGATGCTATAATTTGGCAATGTAAAGTCTGTTTAGGAGTCTTTGGTCCCACTCCTGGAAGGATCTTGTGAAACAAGATTTCATCTCTTGTATACCTGCATATAAACATCTGCCTAACTTTTCACTTAGAAGTACATGATTCTTTCGCCATTAGAAATATTTTGTAAATAAATGACTGATTCTTTCAAAATATTTCTGTGTTGAAAGGTCGGTAAGTGGCCCCTGAAGTTTTCGAAAATGAAGAGTATGATACCAAAGTGGATGTTTTCTCATTTGCTTTGATTTACAAGAGGTAATGTAACAAGACGCCTGAAAATGTTAGGTTAGAAGGGCAGTTTGTTTGTTGGCATGGTCCGAACAAGTTTTTCAATTTATTTACGCATTGGATTTCCCACTTGCATATCAAGGTTGTTGATGATAATAACATTTGATTTGTTGAAGAAATACAGGGTGCTAAAGAATTAAAGCATGTCTGCAGAAATATACATGCATATTCTGTGTGGATCTTAATTTGATCACTGATTGATTCATAGCACATATACTTGAATCAAGTAAAAACATTAATTTATAATAGTTCTGTAGTTCCTTGTGTTTCACAACTCTTCATTAAAGTAGCCTTGGAATGTCTTATCAGTGTTTGGAGACCATATCAAGATTTCAATTATTAGCAATGTATTTGCTTTTCAATACAATGCATCTTTGACGAATTTTAAAATTTAAGATAAATTCTGTTAATCATGCCATTTATTTGGTGGACTGGCGGGATTTTTTCCATTGTGCACCTTGTTGATTTGCTTTTGTGTCGTACTTTTCGTCTTATTGTTAGTGTAAAGTATCTATTATCACAATGACTTGATTTTAACAAGAATGATGTATGCTTATTGTCAAAGAAGTGTCGCTTGTGACTAAACTACGATTTTCTATCCCAGGTTTTGATTAACTGATTTTTTCTGATGTGCTAAACTTAGATTATTGAAGGACACCACACCCTTATACTCCAAGGAAGACAATGAAGTCCCCATATCTTATGCTGCAAAAGAGCGCCCACCTTTTAGAGCCTCAGCAAGTTATATGCCCATGGACTGAAGGAGTACGTACTAAGGATTTCTTAAATTATGCAAATGTTTTCCTTGCACACCTATAATGGAGAAATGATACCGCTCATTTTTCTTTCCCCGTGATTTAGTTTTTGTTTTCAGTTTATTGTAATTCATACTCGCATGCTGCATATTTTTCACCTTTATCTAAACATTTATGCCAATTCAAACTTATCTTGCCTTGCCTTTTGCTACTCTCTTACAGGTTGATTGAGCCGTGTTGGAGTGAAAACCCAGCTAATAGACCAACGTTTAAGCAAATAATCCCAAGGCTTGAATCCATCTACAATAGATTCGGGGCCACATAAAGCGTGGGAAGGTTGGTTTTTCTACTTCTCCTCCCTCTCCCTCAATACCATCCCCCTTCCTTTGGCATATGCCTTCTGTGTACATGTAACATGTGTGCATGGGATGCATGCCTATTTTTATGAAAATAATAAAACTATTATTTGACCACTTTATTTAAATTGGGAAAACTGATTTATAAAATGGTGTCAAGCCTGGGAGTCACTTGTTCAAAACTGTTGATGTGCAAAAACCACCCTATATATTTCATTAAGTTGCTTTTGGGTGTTTATTTTCGAAACAAGGTGCATGTGAATACCTTTTAGTTAACACCATACATATACAAATCTTTCGACTTACACATGAGACAGTATTCATGAGGCAGTATTTTTAGAGTAAAAAATTTGTTATCGAGCTTTTTGAAAACATGATGGCTGACTATACCCAGATGATAGATTATCCATAAAGCGTAAAGCGTATTAACATGAGTTGTTGAATTTTTTTTTTTTTAACCATGCGAATCAATTTAGTTATTCCCCAGTAAGAAAACGGTAGGACGAAAACTTGCAAGAATCAGCTTGTTGCCAACATCAACAAAAGGGCGGTGCTGCATTTTGTGTTTTGCATCGCAGATGCTTCACTAAGTTTCTCTAATTGTTATTCCAGCGGGATTTACTTGCTTACAAAATCTGTCCCATATAGTCAGAGTCATGATAGCCAGACAAAGAACATCTTGATTCAACTGTCTCCGCAATCCAATCATCGATATTATGAAGTAAACAACAAACCAACACTAGGCATTTTCCTCTTATCCGGTCTCCACATAACTTTGCTAAGGATTCTCCAACCACTGCGAAAATGCCCTTGACAGCGGCAGATCTTGCAGTTTCAAGAAATGGTTGAACTCGGATCCAGAAAAGTGTTCCTCATCTTTGTACGGTGTTACAAGCCATGGAAGCAGAGGGTAACTCAACTCGCACCACCAACTACATATTCTCTAACCTCCTCTCCATCAGATAATACTTTTACATTTCCGTTCAAACGTGCATCACTTCGCAAAGTTTATAAAATCCGGAACACTTCAATAATCTTGATATTAAAAAAACATCGAAAAATCAACATGAGATCAACATCCTCGAACATGGATAGGTAGATCCTGACCTCATTCGTGAAATAGTCGGATTGATATTAACTCATTAACTGCCTAGCTCATAGCTCTAACTCCTACCTCCTTGGCTACTACGGAAGCAGTAGAGCCTTACCTTACAAATGTTTGTAACATTATTAAGAAAATAGTGAGTTTTATATATAAGAATGCGAATTGAGCAAATGGAATGTCGACCTTTTGTGTTGAAGTGTCCTTTATAAATTTTCTACTTCCTTTTTTCATCATTTTAAATATGATTGAATGTACAGGTTAGACCATTGAAATGCTTTCAGAATCCTGACTGGAAGAAGGAACCTTCAAGTTTAAGTAGCCGAACCAGTTCATCTTGATCCGCAGGAAGCAAACTAAATAGTGCAGCAACATTCAAGCGTGCAGAAACGTTCGTTTTGGAGAATACTGGTTTATGATTAATGTATTTCGAATGGATATTAGTATTCGTAATCCCCATAATTTGTTCTCAGAGGAAGTGGTAAGTCCCTTTTCCTCTTGTTCTTTGATGCAACTGTTGATATATGTACACCTTTGTAACAATCCAAACCGATTCACTGTACAGTATTTGATAGTTTGAGGATTTCAATTGCACGAGTTTCCAATCTACGTTGTCATTTCACAAAAATGTGGAATCTTCTATCTTGAGTTGGAACTAATTTTTGGAGCCAGCTACAATTTACCAACTTACCAACTGTGATTTTGTAAATAAGCAGTTTACACCCTTGTGACCTGTAAATAGTCGATTTTTCTCTCTGTGGTTTTCAAATAGGCAGTTTACCTCATTGTGGTTTGCAAAATATAGCACATTGTCCCCTTAAATTAAGGGGTGTGTTTTGCACTTATTCACAAACCACATGGGTAAACTGCATATTTTCGAAACACAGATGGTAGACTGCTTATTTTTGAAATCATATGAGAGGTAACTTGTCTATTTGAAAAATCATATTGGGGTTCGTTGCCAAAACCATAAAAAAAAATTTTCCATAATTTTTGATGTGTTAATTTATGAAGATATCACATGTAATTGGTAATATGCATATACACATTAGTTTTAATAGTTTCACTGATCTATATTCTACAGTGTATTCTTAAGTAAAAGGCTCCATGGTAACTAATCTTAATTTCTAAAATACATCAATTTTTTTCCCTCCAAAATTCTTTTTCGGGTCTTTTTAATTTTTATGAACAAAACATAATAAAATAAAAATTTAAACACAAATTAGATATAAAAAAAATCATTTCAACATAATATTACTTGATATAAGTCTATATTCTCTTGATGTTTGTCAACTGACCTCTGTACTCAAACCACATCTTTCATTTGATTTTGTTAATGGTATAACATGTTTTTTTCACTCAACTATTTTTTCAATTAATATAACTAATTACTACAGGAGTCGATTATGTTAGAAAATGTAAATACAATTATATCTCATACTTTGGCTAGCATAAGTTAAATGGACAAAATTAGTCGATGCAAGAGTTGTGTCATGACCACGACAATTTTTTTTTATAATTTTGAAATAGTAGCATCATAAATTATGAAATTCATAAAAACCAATGAAAAAATTTAAAATTCCCTCAGTTTGTAAGTGTGTGAAATTTTGAATTTTATTCATATGGATTTAAAGTGTATTATTTAAAGAGTGAGTCTTGCGCAACGGTAAAATTGTTGTCATGTGACCAGAATGTCACGGATACATTATGCAGAAAGTGGCTCGACCCTTCTTTGACCTCACGCATAGTGGGAGGTTAGTACATTTATGATTTAAAATTTTGATTGTAAAGTTATTTTTACAAGTCCAGGACCATAATGTAAAACGAGAGAGGAAGAAGATGATACTTCTAGACATGTGGTTTTTGGCATCCAAAGAGTACTAGGAAACGGTGGAGTAGAGGATTCACATGGAAGGGCGAAATTAACACTCGACGATATTTTGCAAGATTCTAAATTTTTTATAATAAGTTTATCTAGAAAAAATCGCACTAAGGGTGATGACCAGCATTGCTTGGACTAGCGACAATGCATTATACAACTACCCCTGAGGTACAATTAGCATTTTAATATGTAATTTCAAAGCTTGTATGCAAGATATGTCGTATGTAGCACAAATTATATACGAATGTGATATTTTGTACCTATTTTCAAACCATATGAGGGTAAACTGCATATTTCAAATCATGGAGAGTAAACTGCATATTTTCAAAATCAAGGGGTTCTGTGCCAAAAAACCCCGGTTTTTATACACGAGATGACTCGATTTAATCCCACTTACTTATCAAGCCTATACTTTTTAACACTTCCAAACAATTGACTTGGCCAAAATTTTCTCACTCAATATCTCTTAACAAAAATAAGCATAATTATATGGGGATGGGCTGAAGTTTTGTTCACACGGGACGAGTCTTCTCCAAAAAGGAAATGAGTTTTTAACCAAGTCGACAAAGCGAGAAGCTCCATAAATCCCGTCTTTTTCTCCAACATATTTTGTGATGCTTTATAGTCTGTACATGCATTCATAGCACATTATTGAAATAAATAAAGAAAAATTTGCAATACTTTCTCTCAATAAAGAGATTCCCAAATCAAAATCAATCTCTGGGAAATAGCAATTCCTTTTGTTTTTTCCGTATATAGTTAAAATTTAGTAGAGGACCACAACTTCATCATAAAAGATGTTTAAAGATATGGTTACAAAGCCTGAACAAAGTACTTAGAATATATACCACAAACCACTGTTGTCTTTTGCCAATATTATTGAGGTCAGAAGGGTAAATTAGCAGATAAAATCCATTATCATTGGTTGGAAGTAATCATGGATTGTTCCAGATTAATCCAAACCCTACATTCTTGATTATTATTTTGATACTATTTCCGTTAAACTTGTCAATCAAGTCTGGACACAATTTAATATTCTGAAATTGATTATGGGCCATTCATTAATTAAGTTAGGTCTTTGCATTGAATTCTCTCATATTTCAACATCAGAAAGGATCCAATCTAGACATATTTCGTATCACGAATGATGTTTGTTTTACATTAATATATGACGAGTTTATTTAATATGCATTATAATTTAACTATAAGTTTAGTGGGATTTGCTGGGATCGAACTCACGGCCTTTCTTATTAGAGGAGGGGTTGATGCCACTTCACTCAGAAGAGGGTGGCCCGTTAGGATGTAGATCATCCGATGCTGGTTAGACCCGCGTCGTAAAAACATGCTGGGATCCCCCATGTTTCAAAAGGGCTCACCCTATCCAACCCCATTGGTTGCACTTGATGAAGACCAACCAATTAAACTCTCTTACAAAGTTACAACTTGCACATAAAATTAAGTGTGACTTACACGAATTATCCCACTAAATAAATATAGTCATATATAATTTTTTTTTGAAAATAAAAATGGTCTCAATACCACTTTTTCGTTAAAAAATAAACGGAATGTTCTTGATGGCTACATATCCATTCCTTTTTATTAAAATGGAAAAGTGGTTTTTGGACCATTTCTTTCAGAAAAACTTTATATGAAACTATATCTGTTAAATAATTTGTGTGATCACTTTTGTTTTTTAAAAAAAACAATTTTTTACGAGATAATTTGGGACTACTATAACAAATAACACTATTTAGCGGACCATTTTTTTGTAATTGTAAAAGTGATTATGTATAGGGGGGGGGGGGGGGGGGGGGATTGGATTATTGTTTCAAAACTTTCTATCGAGTGTGCTTCTGTAATCCGTAGATTGGTCCCCTTCTTAGAAAGAACATTGGTTCTAAAAAGACTTTAGGGCATGTACTTTTTATATGTTTCCATTTCCATCAAATTATTTGTTTCTAAGAAATCGAGCTAGTTAGTCTCAAGCTAGTGCATTAGAGGTGTAAATGAGCCACAAACATACCTCCAACCAGATTTTAACCAAGAAAAGAAAGACCAGGCTTAAACTTCTTAGACTACTCACTCCTTAAAGTTAAAATAGACAATAGGATTTTTTAAAAATATCCACAACTCATTTTGTACTAAAATATAAATTAATAAAAAGTAATTGAAAAAGACTAAAATAAAATACTTTTACTAATATGATTTGGTTACCCATGTATGAGAAAATCTACCGGTGTTATAAGTTAAATGAGAAAAGTAATCCTCGATTAATCAGAGCGATTTTCACCAATTGAATCGAATTTTTGGTTTCTGATTTTCAACTTAGCATGCAATCAATGATGCAATGTAGTTTTCATCACCAATGTGGTCAATGACAAATGGATAACCAGGTAAGGGCAAATATCATCCTCTCTCGATTTTTTTTTATTGTCCCCTTCAAATTGTATTATATCACCCCTAAAAAAAAATTCCCCAATGTTTACGTTATAATTATAATTTTTTTGTTCTACATCATCTTGGATTCTAAATCCAATGACGAACGGATAACCAGGTAAGAAAGGGCATATACCCTCCTCCCTAAAAAAAAATTTATTTGCTTGTATTCTATTACCCCTAAAAAAATTTTCCCCAATTTTTTATGTTATAATTATAATTTTTTTGACATACCTCATCTTTGATTCTAAATCTGCCCGTGAATGTAGTCCTCATCTTAGATTTGAAAATGATTATATTGTCATGGTCATGAGGAATTTAATTTTAGGCAATTCATACTGAAACCTCAAATAAAATATTGTGATGTGCTTCTCAAGCCTATTTCCTTTAAGACAATTTCGTTGGAATTTTTTTAAAAAGCTGTTTCTTTTCTTGCCATAAATACAAGGAAATAAATTAACCTTTATACATATATTGCTTTGAGAATCAGAGACTTTTTTTTAGTATAGCACGGGAAGTGGTTGTTTTAGGAGAAATGTAATTGCCAGAGCATTTTATATTGTCGTCAAAAACAATTTTAATGAATTGGAAATTGTTCGGGCCACTAGAAATTGTTCTGGCAGCAACATAAAATGCTCTGGCAATATCATAACACTTGTTTTGACCTTTCCCTTAATTTCGAACATGAAAATATAAGCTACATCTAACTACATCGTGTATGTATAATTTTTGAAGTTATAAATTCACTAATTTGTTCTTATGGCCTTTATCCTAATTTCAATAAAAGTGTGAGTCAAATAATATATAATAATTCAAAGTTTAGATTCTTAATTAAACAAGTGAAGTATACTCTATCTAATATGGGCAATCAATGTTTGTGCTTGTTAAATTTTACAATAACATTATTAATTTTAAACAATTACATATACAAAAATTCACAAAAGTTGAGTTCTAAATAATTAAACACATAGTATATATGTATCATCACAAGCCACAAACAAAGTTGGCACAGGCAATAAATTTAGTTATCAAACATTGAGTTATCATAATAAAGTGAAAGGGTCTTGGTAGGTAATATTATATAGTAGGATGACCTATCTTTCAAGAAGATTGATATATCATATATAGCATGACAATATGCAAACCAATCCTCAAGAAACCTTTGCTAGGTCAACTCAAATCACAAGTCTTTAAGTTATCTGAAAATTTAAATTAACCTTAGTGAAATAGCAAAAGTACATCAAAAAAACAAACAAACAAAACTCATAAAAAAGAAGATTGATGGGTAAAGTTCTGCCCACATGAAAGAGTTTTGAACTTGGAATGGAAACAAATTTGCCCTTAGAATGCCAATGTTTGCCATGGATCGATTAGTTAACTTCTCATTCAATATGACAAATGAAATGGCATCACCATATGACATATTCGTACATAAGTCACATGATCTCTCTACCCCCATGTACGTACTGACGCTCCGGTTGCGATCTGACGCATTGGCGCGCTTAAAGCACGCTAAATTTTACTAAGTTGCGCACTACGTTTCACTTAGTCGTACACTAAGTTTCACTAAATCACGCACGAAGTTTCACTAAGTCTCGCAATAAGTTTCACTAAGTCGCGCACACATAATTATTTTCTTATTTTTTTTTATTTTTACTTATCTTTTTTGGAGACGTTTTGGGCTTAGATTAATTTTCATGGTTTCCCGCCGCTTCGGGTTGGTATGAAAATTCTATTAAAACACACCTGCACTCAATTTTTTTGTAATTTGACGCACTCACGCATACACCCCGCAACCGTATCCACCCGCCCACCCGTTCTTTGTGACTTAGATCCGTACTATTGATACTAAGTATTTTGGAAACCTAAATATAGCATAGACCGAGCCAATCAACTAGTATAAACACACACAGGATTTCATGACAATCTAATGATGAAGGGTCTCATCCACATAGTAGGTAAGACAAAATACTTGTACGGACCTGGTTTAAAGCCCTACCTATAGATCAACTCAATATGATTAGTCTAAAATCGTCGGTATGTTAGTTTATGTATTTTTAATTTTAAAGATAATATTTTTTAATATTGAGTTGGTATATAAGTTAGGTCCGAAGCGAATTGATATAATTATTTTCCGCATAAACTCATCTGTTAGTAAATATATCTTGAAAGTAATTGACAATTATGAATTATATTTTACCTTTTAGGGCAAATTTCAGAGAAAGTAGGACAGAAATGTGGCCAACTACATTAGCTCCATCGAAGAGTAATTTGTTTTTGTTTCTGAAATCTTTATCCTCGGTTTAAGTCATACATTCTTGGACAGAATAAGAAAAAGTAATGAATCAAATGCTTAATTAATGGAGATGGATTTCTATCACATTCTTCTTTCAAAAAAAAAAAATTTAAATAACGATCTAAAATCTATTTTGTACACTTTTTAAATTTAAATGTTTTTTTCTCAAACCAAACAAACGTATTTAGTTATACTAACAACAGAGATTAAGTTACCTATTATCATCATGGCGTACGAGTCAACTTCACTTTATAAATACGGAACTCCTACCATTTTCTGCATCAGTTCCTTACATCACGAGAAATCAAGCATCACACTGAAATTTAATTTATTTTTTCTGCTATCAAGAAATCTTCAACCCCTACTTCCCATATCAGGTTAGTGAGGCCACAAATAATCTTACAAATTAAGAAATATACGTCCTATGCTAGCTGTTAATATATATGACGACAATTCTTGAAGAAGTATAAATTTAAAGCATATATAATCTTTTGCTACCGTTTGATGTTTCTGGAATCCAACAAAGGGTGCAAAGCTTGATTCGGATTTTTTTAATATCACCTGCCAACAATCACAACTTGATGTTACTTTTGCTGCAGAAATGGAATTCCACAATGAACAAGGAAGGGATTTGTCTCCTCAGAGGAAAATTGCAAGAGGAAAGATCGAGATCAAGCGGATCGAGAACACAACAAATCGGCAGGTGACCTTCTGTAAACGCCGCAACGGTTTGCTGAAGAAGGCCTATGAATTATCAGTGCTTTGTGATGCTGAGGTTGCTCTGATTGTCTTCTCCAACCGAGGCCGTCTCTATGAGTATGCAAACAACAGGTATATATACAAATTTTTGCGGTAAAGAAAATCAAACTAAAGCAAAAGTTGAAATTTTTAACTAACTTGGGGGATCTGGGCTGGTTTTATTTCTCTTGGAACTGTTATGGGGGACGCTTTTCTTTAAATCTTGCCTTTTTTTTTTCTTGTTTTGTCTGTGTGGAAACGATGGATCTTGGATACTTCTTTTTCTCATTTTTCTTGTGTCCATCAAAAAGGGGTACTTGGATAAATTTGTGACCTCTATTTAAGATCTTGCTACATCGAATTTTGGGGAAGATTTTGCTATCAAGGGCTTAGTCATGTCCTGTACAGCGAAAATATTTAAGTTTTTTCTTGACATAGATTTAGTTGTCTTTCTTTTCCTAATTTGTTCATTTCACTGTGCTTTACGAGGGTTTCTTTTAAATGCATAGATCTCTTGCAAAAGATAAATGTATAGTAATTGTCAGCAAGAAATGGAAAACTTGAAGCCATACAATAATACAAAAAAAATTGAGATCAGCTCTCAAATATTGCTGCTAAGTTCTCTCCTCTTTTTCTTCATCTCAAAGGCTATGGGAGGACTATTTTCAAGCTGTCAAACTCTCATTTGCCAATTCATCTAATCCCTTTGAACAAGTCTTTAAGAGCAAGTCAGTTTTTAGCATCGGCAAGGTAAATAAAAAGGACTCTGCAAGAAAGATGTCAAACAGTCATATTACAACCCTTATTAGGGTTTCTTTTTCCTTTTTGTTTTGGATTTGATTTGATGTTTATTAGGTTTTTCATATCTCAAGTAATAACCAAGATTGAGCTCAAATCAACCCCTAAGTAGGTTTACTTTACTCATATCATTCATGATTCCTCCACAAACTCCCAAGTATTTATCTTTTGGCCATAACTTAAACTCGGAAGGGTTTATTACAAGGCCTTCCAACCGCTTAATGGTTGAAGAAATCAGTCTAATTTGATGGGATTTCTGTGATTGGAACATAAATTCAAAATGACACGGGTCTCTCCTGTCATTTCACAAACTTGTGTTTGGACTTGTTATAAGCAGATCTTTAACTTCAGTAACTTAATTCCAGGAACTTTAGCATGAGTCCAACTTAATCTATTCTTTTTTGTTTGATTTCTTGTGTTTGGAATCCAACCACAGGTATTTTTGTTTGGTTAGAACTGAATGTAGAAGCAGATAAATTTATCTCAGATAACAAGAATCTTTGGTCACGTCACACTCGATTTTCTTGTTCTTGATTTCTGACAAAATGCAGTTTCAATATGTCATGATGCTCATTTTTATGTTTTTTTTTCTTTTCTTAATTGGCATCTTCCCTCTTCCCTTTTCACATCACAGAGCTGAAAATTTATCTGCGACGGTGAAAATTAACTGAACCCCGTTTTCTTTATGTCATCTCAGTTCAAGGCTTTCACTAAGCTTCTGAAAACTTTGTAACCAAAAGAGGAAAGAAGTAATTGAACGGAACCGAAACAGACTGGCTAACCAATGAAAATGCCTGCCTTAGGTTCTGAAAATATACGTACAAACTATATACTCACACAGACACACACACGGCGGGTGTGTGTGTGTGTGTGAAGAAGTAATTTTGAGAGGGGTGGAGATTGGAGAGTCGGGATACAGAGATACGTACCGTACGGCTTCTGCCAGCCAATAGGAGATTTCTGAAATTCTATGGATTTTTTGGTTTTCTTTCTATGAAATTTTTCTATACACCGAATGGATCCGTACGTCAATATGTATACCAATATATCTATATATATATGTATAGGTTTTGAATGTGTGTTGTCATGGGCAATCTACCTTAAAAAATAGATCTTTTTTTAAAAAAAAATTCATTCTAACCCCCCAATAAATTATATTTTGCCGCTAAAAAATTACATTTGCCCCTTTTAATTCTTGTTGACCCACTGAAATTTTTTTGCCTTATTACATTTTTTTTGCCCCCCTCTCGCCCGCCACTATGTGTTTTTTATGAGTACACCCGGTGCATAAAGATTTTCCCATATGTTACGGTGAAGTCAATAATACATTAATACTCCTAACTTCCCATTTTATTGTCATGTTGTTACGGTGAACTCAATAATTTGACAAAGTTTTACAAAAATTTATTGATAATATTAACTTATTTTATTTTTAATGTTAAATTGATAGCTATTTTTTAATATTTTTTAAATGATTAATTATTATCTGCACCTAGGGCTCAACAAAAGTTCGGTTTAACCGAATTGAGCGACCGAACCGAATAAATTCGAAAATTCGGTTCGGTCAATTCGGAAGTTCGGTTTTTTTTAAAAAATATCGATTAAATCGGTTCGGTTACCCTTTTGATTTTAAAATATCGGTTAACCGATTTAACCCATTTTTGTTATTATTTTTATTTTTTAAATTTTTCTATATTTTTAAAATTAGTTTTTAATTTATTTTTATAAATTTTTTTAAAGTTTTCAAAAATATCGGTTAATTCGGTTACTGACCGAATTAACAGATATTTTATCGGTTCAGTTTGTTCGGTTTCGTAAACAAGTTCGGACGGTTAGGGGGATCCAGCATCATGTGATAGCTCTATTTCCTTTCACGGAGAAAAAGTTCCTTGAAATTATTATTTTTTAATATCTTGTTTTCTTCGAATTTTTTGTCGATTTTCACAGTGAATCTGCATAAGGGTTTTTGGATTTTATGAAAATTACTGCGTTCGTTTGCGCATTATTGGATAATTTATGTTCTGTTGATAATTTAAACCTTTTATATTGGTATGTTTGGGTAAATTCTTTATTGAAAGATGTGTGTATTCTGTGATGGAGTTGATTAATCTATCTTTTATTTGATTCTTTCACTTGTTTCGAAAATTCGATGACTTGTGGGATAATTTATCGCCCTGTGAAAATTCTTTTGGTGCACTTGAATTCTAATAGTTTCTAAGTTGCTAGATTAGTTCTACGTGTTATGCATGGGGAGTGTTTATTTCAGTTTTTGTTTTAGGACATTAGATTTATTAATTCTCCTTTGAGTAGCATGAGGAAACAAAAGAGATGATTCTAGTTAAATTTTTAATTTCATTCAAGGCCTCAATGATGATTTCTTGTTTGTTTTTCGTTGTTCTGACATAAACGTTCATTGATGTGAAATGACGATGATTTATAAAAAAAACGTAGAGAACAACTTAGGCTTAAGTGAGAATACATTACATATTATGTCATGTATTGTTAGATATTTTTGTTATAAACTTATAGTTTGTGTGATACTTTAGTTATTAAGATGTCCAGAATGTGGTGTATATGTTTTCTTTTATCATTATAATATCTAGTACTTTTTTAGCATAATTTATTATTTAAAAGAAATCGTCCTCCAACATTCGAATCCTAGTTTCGCCCATGTGGAAGAAGTATAGCTTGTGTAATTTAGATCATTAGAACAAATAAACATAGTTTGTATGCTGTGTATATACATAGATATAAATATATAAAAAAGGAATTATCCTTACAACCACACTATTGACAATAAAAAAATGAGCCAATCAATATTGAAAATTGAGTGCCAGCTTGGCAATGGCAGCCAATCAGTGCCTCGACGAAATTAAGGTAGCAGAAAGTAAGGAGTGAGCTGTCTGTTGTGTTGGGTTCAATTCATTAAATCATGTCATATTAGACAATTTGAATGGACCACAGAATGAATCTGAACAAACTGAACCACTCCCTTTTGGATTGTTCATGCCTTTTCCCCATTGGTTTTTGTTCACCATACAAAAAGCTAGGTTTTCATGTCTTGTATCTCTTCTTACTTTAGAATTTCTATGTAAATGTTGGTTCATCCGGGGGTCAGATACAACGCAGCGAAAATACAATTTTAGAACACTTTTTTCAGATTTAAACCCAGGGACAATCGATTATGTCAGATCCATATATAACATGTAAATATCAAATATAAGTATATGAAAAAAGATTATCGATATACAACGAAATCAATATGTATTTGTGATTTTTTGAATCCAAACAATCTGACCATTTTTACACGCTCAACATCAGTACTAGTTTGATGTTAGCATTTATTCAATGAGATATATGTGATTGTCTATTGTTTAGTGTTGTATATCGTTTAAGGCACATGAACAGTATATTTACGGTGTCATTGTGTCACTAATAGGCTTTGGGTGCATAACTCGACAAGCCAACATTTCTTGTAGGGCATATATACTAACAGTAAATTCTATTTCCTATTATTGTATTTATATAGTTCATTATGTTATGCTTCTTAACATATGTAAATGGTGACATTATTGACTTGGGTGTAGCAATAAACCCAAAGTTGATTAGAGACACCATTTCAATTCAAATTTCTTCAATAAATGAGTGCAATTATCACAAAAACTTGTTGTATAATGGCCATATTTAAATATACAAAGACTTGAATTAATCCGAATGGTGCAGTGTGAAAGGAACGATTGATAGATACAAGAAAGCATCCTCAGATTCCTCAAACAATGGTTCTGTGGCTGAAGCCAACACTCAGTATTACCAGCAAGAAGCATCAAAACTGAGTGCGCAGATCAGTAATTTGCAAAATCATAACAGGTATTGATTACATTCATTTCCCACTAATTCTTTTTTTGTTTTTCAATTTTATAATTACATTTGGCCCATGTACTATTCTGATTCAGGAACATGATCGGTGAATCTTTAGGAGGTTTAACGCTGAGGGAGCTCAAGAATCTGGAGACTAAGGTCGAAAGAGGCATTAGCAGAATTCGATCCAAAAAGGTATGTGGATATATAAATATCTCACCATGTCACACTGCAACCAACGATAGATTATGAAATTTTTGAGTGGATAATGAATTATCGTCCTCCATTAATTTGTGGCAGAATGAACTGCTTTTTGCTGAAATTGAGTACATGCAGAAGAGGGTAAGTAAGTGATCCTATATATTTGTGTTGTTATTTGTATTTGAATTCTTAGCTAGCTAATGATTTGCAGCAGGAGATTGACTTGCATCACAATAACCAGTACCTTCGAGCAAAGGTACGTAGACACTTCAATCTGTTCTTATACAAAATATAACTTCATATCAATTTTCACAAAAAATTTAGAGGTGAATTAGTGGGAATTTTCACGAGTGACGGGCTTCATTTTTTGGAAAGAAAATATATTCCGATGCAATTTTTTTTATATAAAATGAACCTAGCCCCTGTCAAATCTACACACTTTCTCCATGAAAATCAATGCCATCGAATCAGAGAGAACAATATTGATGAAGAAGAAGAGAAAATGATTCATGGGATTGATTCAAAATGAGTCAGAAAGAAAACATTGTATGTGCATGGGATTGATTCAAATTTGGTTTTTGGATGAATTGTGAAGATTGCTGAAACTGAGAGATCCCAGCAACAGCAAATGAATTTGATGCCTGCAAGTGCTTCTGAATATGATCTGGTTCCTCCCCAGCCATTTGATGCTCGAAACTATCTTCAAATCAATGAATTGCATCAGAACAATGATCATTATCCTCGTGAAGATCAACCATCTCTGCAGTTAGTGTAAGTAGAAGCGTAATGTTTCATCATAATCAAGATTTTCACATTATTTTCCCCATTTTCAATCTAAACACCATTATTTGTAGTAAAAGAAATCTGGGCTGTACAAATATATTTCAAATTTTACGAGTGCGTTTGGATACAGAAGCTCAGTTCACAAAATGCTTAAATGTTTTTGGGGAAAAAAAAGTGTTTTCAAAAGCTTTCTCAAACTCTTTTGAGTTACATGGTATTTAACTATTATATATTATTTTTTAAATACCAAAAGAATTGAACGAACAAGATCAACCAACGAATGTCCTAACAATTTTCTCATATCTCGGACAGGTGATGCTGTAACAGAAGCCGGTAGTCCTCCTGCTCCTGTTTCTTGCAAGGGATTTCTGTTTTTAAGTAAACTAAGAAGATGAACAGTTGCTGAATGATCCAACTCTTATTGTGTTACTTGAGTAAGTAGCTTGTTATTAATATTTTATCTATGTTATTATAATCCTTTCAAGTGGATATTGTCTGTTCTATCCGTACTTTACTGTATTCTTGGACTTTACTTCTGTCTATGATGAATAAGATGACTTGCTTCAAGTGTTGCATACTATGTTTCTGACATTTTTTGTGTGCGTGTGGTTGATCTCCTGCCGATTATAAATTCGCAGCTTCTGAAGGATGAAAAGTATCCCGAACCAGATATTCATTTGCGTTGGGAGACTGGTCATTTGGTCATTGTTTCTTCCCACCCCATAACACCTTCCCTTGGCCACCCTAAACCCTGAAATGAACCCAATCAAAAATATAAGTTGGTCAAAATTGTTGGAATTTCTTAGAATTAAAATAATAAAGCAAATTTTCTTGCTCCAAATTCGTACAAAGTCTAATATTAAACCAAACGAGAATTCAGGAAGGGGAAAAAAAGGAAGAGTGAAAGTAATAACAAACAAAAATGACAATTGGGATTCGCATATTATCTTTACACAAATAAAACTAGATAAACAAACAAGAGACAGGACTTGATCACTTGATATGTTTAAGGAATAAAACAACATTTTTTGGAAAATTTGTCCTGAGAATCCTGTCGTCATCTAGTAGACACTTTTATGTTGCTTTTGTGTAAATTTGAAAAAAATTATTTTAAACAAAAACATTGAATGGTTGTTATTAAAATAAGAAATAGTTTAATAAACTTCAAATTATTACAAAATTTATACACACAAGTAAAAGCAGCGAAAAACATCAAATGCGACATGTTTATCTGCTTTTGTTTTTATCTACTTATTGTTAGTAATGAAATAAAACACTCAAATATTTTTTTTGTCAGAAAAACAATTTTGAAAAGCAATCGCAAACACTCACTTAATAATAATGTAACCGTAGAAATTTATTTACTTTTTTCCGAATATTGTTGAATTTGGATACTGTCGGACGGTGATGTAGTAAAGAGCCATGGAAGTCTTCGTAATTTTTTAAAAATTAGTTTCTTCAGTTCTTCAGTTCAACTACTCCAGCTAGATTATAAGCCAATTTGGAAATATATTTTGATAGCACAGGTTATACTGTAAAAAGTAAACTCAAGAAAAATCTTTATTATTTAGAAAATCATGAACGATCATTTTCTCTAAGAAAAAATTATAGTATGTAAAGATTTAAAAAATTTCTTCTCAAATACCATTAATATTTATGTTTGAATATAACGAAATTTCACCCAAAAAAAAACTTGTGAATTTAAAATTTTGGAGTTAGTTTTCTTGATAAAACAATTTAATTTAATTATACACATTAATTGAACAAACAAAATTGTCAATCAAGCATTTAGCTTTACATGTAAATTTAAACAAATTGATAAAAAAAAATATGAATATAATTTATATAATAAGTCTCATCCACTCTTATATCGCAAATTTGATATATATTATATAGAAATTGTATGTTAAGGACAATATTAATCCCATTATTTTTTCCTATTTTAAAAAGTAAAGACTAGTAATTATTTTTAAAAGTGTTGGTAGGATTTCTGGATGTATCTTTGGGCAATATAAGGGCGTAGAAACAAAATGACTTTTTGTCGATGCAAGAGTTCAACTACATGTCTTTAAAACGATATTGTACTGCTACGGTGGTTACGTTTTCAATGCAATTTGTTTCCTAAAATACAACAACTATAATTTGTGATATAAGCACTTCGAATTACAAATCATTTGAACCACAAATATTTAAAAAGCACTCGATAATTTCTATAGGAATTTGAATGCAAATGCTCAGATTTCTCTTATTCTGTGTTGTTAATATGATGGAAACATGTATTCAATTCAAAAGGGAAATTTTGTATATATACTAAACCACATCACCAAATGACATCATATGGAAGTATCATTTCATGAAAAATCGCAACAATACGCCAAAAGGCACACAATTCATTAGAAAACAGCGAACCAACGCTATATGCAACGTGCCCTAGCACTATGCCTACTGCATGGGCAGAAGACCCAGGCAGGCATGTAGCGCCAGGGCGCTTCCCTGTTTTTGCCCGAGCAATATTTTAGCCTATGTTTTCCTTCATTTGTATTTTTTCGACTTTTTATTCTTAATTTCAATTCATTAATAATATGTTTCAACAAAAAGTACTTATAATAATCCATCATTTATAATTTAATTTTATTTCTTTATGATTTACACATTTTTAGTTGTAATTTTTTTTAACTTAGTTTAATTATAAAAATTAAAATATGAATTATCTACGCATACAACATAGCATGTGTACGAAAATACTATTATTGAATTATAGTTTCTCGACTTTGAATGTAATCAGACATAAACTCTCTTCTATTTTTTTTTCCCACTAAAAAAAAACAAAAACATAAACTCTCATTTAATCTAGTTCAAAAAATTAGAATAATTATTCGTGTCTATTACTATTCTGCCCTCGCCAAGCTTACACGCTGAAGGGAAAAGTATCCCTTGTCACATGTTTACACTTTCAGGGCAAATCTGTCAATTCATAAAAATCTAAAGTCGGTCTATGCGTATAAAACAAAGACGCGTAGAGTAACTAAGTGAAGCAGAGAGATTGGGGGCAGGGAGCCGGAGTCAAACCCTAAAACCCCTCACCTCTTCGTTCGCTCTACTCCCAATCCCACTTACGCTCGATCTTATTCTCTACCCAAATTCAATTTTGTCCTTTAGTGTGTGCGTTTGATCGGTCTATATTCGAGCTTACATTTGGAAGTCGCGATTTCGTTTTCGGTAAGTATGTTCAACTTCAAGGAATACTGGTTTGCGTCGTGTTCTTGATTTCTCTTATTTGATTTGGGCTCGTGAAATTTCTGGGTTTTGTCTATGGCATCATTTGCACCCAATATTTTTTTCTGATAGAAAGTTGATTTTTTGCTAAACTTGCTGATTTTTATGTGATTTTTGTTCTATTAGAGTTTTTATGATTTTCCGTGTTCGGTCTATCTTATACTCGAATCTTTTTTCCTTATTTGTATCTGCTTAATTGGTTGATGACTTGATGTTGCCTCGGTTTTTGCCTTTTGGTATTGAGTTCTATTATGGCAAGTATTTTTATTTGTTTACTGGATTATTGTCTTACGCTTGACATTTATCATGTATTTTTCTATAAATCTTATAATCAAGAAATTAACCGAACTAGTCAAATGGAGCAACTAGTGTTATAGCAAGTTATCCTAAATGGTGTTTGGCGGCAGAGATTGTTTTCTGTAATTTGTAGCTCTAAGTTTCAGCATTGCGGTGTCGCAACTACTTGTCGATTCACCCATTATTTCATATGAATATGAATATTCTGCTGTTATTAAATTAGTATTAATGTATGTTTTTACCCTGCATGTGAAGTGTGTCGTTGAGGCAAGTGATCATGGTGGCTGAGAATGACCATTACAATCTGAAGCACTCCCGGTATCAACTATTATAGTTTCCACAATGACAGCTGTGGATAACCTGGTGAAGAGCAGATTGAAGTTTAAAATAACTTCCAAAGGAATACGAGATGAATCAGATGTGAAACCATGCCAAAACATCATTAAGTTTGTTGTAACCAATGGACACAAAAATGAATGCAAAGATACTGGAGTCAAAGATAAGCTTTCAGTGAAACCATGTATGCCAGTAGACTGTAACAAGCGAAGGTCAGAAACATGTCTTGATGGTCAAAGGGAGAAAAGGCAGAAGATGGACCGTAGAGAGAAGCAGCACTGTTGTAACATTTTGAAAAATTTGATGATTCATCGAGTTGGATGTTATTTTAGCGAACCAGTTGATCCAGTGAAGCTGAATATACCTGATTATTTCTCAATAATCACTGAGCCTATGGATTTGGGAACGATAAAGCACAAACTAGAGGGTGAATTGAACTATAGAGCAGAGGACTTTGCTGCTGATGTTAGGTTGACCTTTTCCAATGCAATGTTGTACAATCCTCCTTGGAACTTTGTCCATCAATTTGCAAAAGAATTGAATGGAATATTTAACAAGAGGTGGAAAGTAATGGAAGCTAAATTAAAGAGTGAGAGCATGAATGTTGAACACGGCAACATTTTTGTTGGCATTGAAAGAAATGACCAAGATTCTCGGCAGACAGCAAAAAAGAATAGACAAGACACACACAAAATCGGCCTTAGCAAAGTTTCCTCACTTGTTAATGTTGTCTCCAAGAGGCCTATATCTTTGGAGGAAAAGCAAAAACTTAGGTTAGAGTTTCTGGAGTTATCAAGCAGAAAGATGACCGAAGATTCGAGGGCTGTGTTCCAGAATTTTTGTTTGACTCTAGATGAAGAAAGGATCAACTCCTTTTTTGATGCAGCTGACGATGAAACTTTATGGAAGTTGAAAAGAGCAGTAAAATGTTTTCTGGACACAAAAGCTGAAAAGGTAAGACAATTTCTATGGGGGAAGGTAATTAATGCGGTTTTTTTCTGTTTGAAAGTGACTTTCTTTTGGTGACCCTTTTGGCATGCTATGATTATTGACTCCTTTGCATGTTTTCGCCCCTTTTTGTTGTAGGCCATTGTTCTTCTTTCACATGAGTATTTTACCTGTACTGCTCGAGTTCATGTGACATGCTTTACTTCTATGTTTATTTAAACAGGTCAAACCTGCCAAAATGGGAAAAAATGGGTGCCTTTTACAGAACAAACCTTCCCAGAAAGGTACGAAGTGGCATAGAAAAGAGTCTTCTTTCTGGCTCTTCTTTAGAGCTAATTAGCCACCTCTTAATGGCACGGAAAAGTGTTGTCAAAGTTCTTTTGCTTGTGCGAATCACAAACAATTGATCAATTCTATTGCAGCCAAATGTTCTGCATGTGGTACCTTGTCATGCCATTGCAGGCGGCTTAAAATAGCTTCAGCTATGTCAACTTCTAATGGTAAGTTCTTTTCTTATTTCTACTATTTTATATATGCCCAAATTTGGTAGTCTTAACAACTCATAATACATTTTATCTGTTAGAGATATCATTGGAAAGATCATCAGAACTTGATCGATGTGGTGATAAACCTGTAAGTGTCACTGACTTTGGTATTTAGCGTGTGGCGTGATAAGTGGTTGATGCAACTTTGCTTAACATATCAGGATTGTGAGGTGAAATATCCCATGGAATCTCATTCAAGCAAGTTAAATCCAGATTTTGATGGTGAGTGCATTTTCACCTTCAGTCTACATTATCTTCATATATGAATGACTCTCATGATTTTTGCATTGATACGCTCAAATGATTCAAGATCTTGTATAATTCGTTTTTTGCAGGAAGCAGACCCCATCTCTCAACCCCAGTTGCAACTGATATTTCTCGTGAAGGTAATTTTATCTTGTTTAAAATGTATGCTTTATTTGCCAATTCTATGCAAGACAAAATGTCTATAATTTTGGGTGTTGATTTAGCAAGGAAATGATAACCATTGCAATTGAGATCCTTCCTCTGAATGGTGGTATCCTGGAAAATAAAACTAGGAAAATGGAAAGTAATCTATTACTTTGATGTTGGTTGAAATTAAACATGTGTTTAGTTGAGGTTGATTGTGAGAAAAAACAGCCTAAAAATTTATTTATCCTTGAGCATTTATGTGGAATAAAACATAAGGTGGTTTAAATTTCTATTGCTCTCGAGTATGTTTCACCGAAATTATGTGACCTATGTGTGCTTGTACAGGCACTCAGGTTTAACTGATGTGACTCCTCTTTTTCTTTGTTCCATACATGTGGAAATGAGTTTCATGATCTTGTTTCTTAACATTTTATTGTAAATCTGCATTTGAATTGTTTCTAGGATGGATGCCACTCAGTGTCCAAATGTCTCCAAAAAAGGCTTTGCGAGCTGCAATGCTAAAAAGTCGCTTTGCAGATACTATTTTCCGGGCTACACATCATATTCTACTGGATCATGTAGCTGCTTCTTTCTAGTCTCAGATGTTTTGATGATTGAATTGTAACACACTGGTTCTTTAAGCAGGACGTAGTTAATCACTTGTGTATTGCTCATTGTCATTGTCTAGTGTGAGAAGTCAGATCCAGTAAGGATGCAGCAAGAAAAAGAGAGAATGGAAAGGCAACAGCTTGAAGGTGGTCAGAATTTCTTTATTTTACTGTCATTATATTTATATGCACATACAAGTAAATGCTACCTCAGGAATTGTTTAAGTTGCGATATGTCTTTTCCTCTTGATCAAGAATGATTTATGAAATTTTTTGGTATGGAACAAGATACCGTGGAAATTTAGTTGGTGATTATTTCAGCGTTCTTCAATTGTACATCTGTATACATCACCCCTTTTGTACAAGCCTGCGGCTAATATATGTGCCTGTTATTTTTTGATAATATATATCAAATTGACGTGAAGTTGTGTAATTTGCAGAGAAAGCCAGAATTGAAGCAGAAATCAAAGCCGTTGAAGAAGCATCAAGAATGGAACGGGAGAGAGAAAGAGAAGCTGCCAGGATGGCATTGCAAAAGGTCTCATTTAATATATCTCCGCCATCCTGTTTACCCAATCCACTCATGTCAATTAGGAAAGGTTTTTGACTTCGATGTATTGATAACTTACAGATGGAAAAAACTGTCGAAATAAATGCAAATCAAGAGGTTTTGAATTACTTAGAGACTCTAAGCCGTGACTCCCCATCTGATTTCATGGATGGCGAGAGGTCCGACAGATCATTGGAAATCAGGCATCACTCTGGAAACTTTCTGGAACGTCTTGGCTTGTACATGAAGGATGATTACTTGGAAGAAGACGAAGATGATATTTTGAAAGGGGAAGAGGGGGAGATTCTCTCCTAGGGATGTACCCATCTTGAAACAATGTAGTGTTTGACGGTAAGAGAGGTATCTCGTGTAACATTCCAACCTAGATTCCCTTTTCGTTGGTGAGATACATATTTCTGCAATAAGAACAAGGAATTAATGCAATACATTACTCGTATTGAATCAATGGTATGCTGTTCATGTTTTTTCTTTGATGGGCGATGTGGTAAGTCCACCTGTTTCTTTCATTTCTTTCCCGCTTATACTGGTTGCGGTCTTGTTTGGCCGCTGATGTTGTTTGGATTTTTGCACGAGTTTATTTGATCCAATGGCAGAATCGGAGTTGCTTCCAGCAATTGTAGGCCGAGAAGTTTTCACGATTTTTTTAGAACTCGTTGAATTTTGTAGAGGACAAGCTAAAAAAATCTTATTTTTGGATCAGATAAAATTTAAGTTTAATCCTACCATTTAAATATATTAAGTCATCAAATCTCCACGATGTAGTTCACAGTCTGCTGCTCTCATAGCAGACGGCAAATGGAAGGAGGAAATGGATTGTCAAATATTTCAATTTCCTTGATAAATTTGTCGTTTGGTTTTGGAAGACAAAAAATAGAAAAATTAAATGATGGGTACATATTTATTATCCGAAACAAACAAACTGTGGAAATGACGACCGCATAAAACAGATATGTTATACTAGTGCTAATGCAAATAATGGTTGAACTAATTCCTTTGTGCTTTCATGTATTGGAGGAATGTTTTTCCATTGAGCCTCTGTGAGAAGAATTCTTTAACGTATTGCTCCATTATCATGCGCCTAAACAGTGGGGGCTGATCAACTAATAGGGAAGGCGATGGCCCTACTTCTGCTTCGAATTTCGGGTTGAAGAACATTGCAATAGAGATCCTCTCTTTTTCCGAATTCACTATTGCTCTGTGCTCGATGCTCTTGTACAGACCATTGCTTAATATCTACATCCACACAATAAAGTGATTCAATTCCTATATTATTACTAATAAAGCAATGTTAGGATAGATGAATTGATTGCAAGGCAATCAACTCAGGGAAGTCCTTCCAAAAAACAGTCTCAGGGCCGGTGGCTCATTTCCCATTACTTAGAATCTGGATCAAAAAGAAGAAAAACACTGGTAAAATACCTCGGATACGTCTCCTAAATTAACAACAAAGGCATTCGGAAGGAATCGGACAGGCAACCAAACACCATCTTTATTAACTTGGAATCCCTCCACGCCATTGACTTGAAGGAGAATGGTTAGTCCGCTGGCGTCCGAATGAGGCGTCAGGCCGATGACCTTGTTCGGATCTGGACATGGCGGATAGTAAGTTATCCTCATTGCTTGCATGCCATTTCCAAACATGTTTTCCACTTCTGTGTACTCTATTTTCAGGGCTTCCGCTACCAATCCAAATATGGCCATGGAAAGTTTTTGTAGCTCTGATATGTACCTCTCTATGGTCTCCCTATACATTATATATCATATGCATCACACATTTTCCAGAGATTGAGCTCATGTGATTCGTGCCCGTGTTACATTATCATGCGTTAGTAAGAGGGCAGATACGATTTTATGTACACAACACTATTATGATTGCTATATTGACACATTAATTCAAAAAATTCGGATATGCATTAATTGTCATCCCCGAAATTTAGGTTAATTTTTGTTATTTATTTGTTTGAGGCAAGAGAGACTACCTCCCTAATTGTTTTTGGCAATTACTATTCCAAGATACAATGACCACTATTTCAATATAGCAACTTTTGATCTCTGAATTCTACAAACCACAAAATACTAGACCTTTCTTGTGTTATTTAATACTAAAAATCTCTCGACTTATTAATTTCATTCGCAATTCTTAATAATTTTAAGGATAAAATTTAAAAAATGATCTCATAGAATATAAACTTTTCGAATAGTCCCAAACTTTTAGGATAAATTAAATATAGTCCCACAAAAATTATTTTTAATTTAGTCACATAGAAATTATTTAACAAAAATAGTCACATAATAGAATAGAGGGTTTTGAGACCACTTTTTATTAAAAACAAAAGTTTGGGACTAGTGTTGATAAAAAAACAAAAGTTTATGACTATTTTTTATTAAAAATAATTTCCATTAGACTATAATTGATTACTTCTAAAAGCTTGGGATTATTATTGCAAAGTTCCAATATTCTATGAGACTATTTTTAAATTTACCCTAATTTAAATTTAAGATTTTATGTTATGGAAGATCGGGGATGGGGTTACTCCCCAGCGTAACCACAAAAATGCATTCATTTTTTTTTTTTTTTGGAAATATAGGCCCCACATTTCCTTACATTATTTGGATTACCCCTGACCTTCCCGTGAATGTAAATTGATGGTCTATTTGAAAAATTGCAAGTCTATTGATGTCCAAGTGGCAGGGAGCTGGTTGTATCTGCCCAGTTCTCATTCACCCGATATTGGTTTCGAAAGAGAAAATATATTAATGTCTAAAGAATTTTCGTAGACTCGTTCATACCTGAGGGTTGAAGGAAGCTGAGGGAAGAGATGAGATTTCCTTCTATGAATAGGGTTGGTGATCATGTAGAATCTATCTGCCCAATCAACTTTTTGTCCCTCAGATAGAACAACAGTGTTGCCGTAGCCCTCAAAATCCCCGTCTCTTATCTTATATCTCGACCTTTCCTCCAATGAAAGCTTGTAAAATTCTTGAATCTCATGCTTTAGCTTCTCCACCAAGGAACTGTCCACTCCATGGTTAACAAGCTGTATGCAATTCACACTGATTAATCTCCTTAATCCTCAAAACATCATCATCACATGAAAACTGTTACCTGGAAGATTCCCCATTCTTTGCAGGTCGCATGGAACCTCTCCAGTTCGAAATTCTTGGTTTCTGCACAAAGCAAGCTGCTCATGTCGACCACAGGGATTGCTGATGAAGAATCATTGCCATCCGATGAATCTTGAATCCATGGTTCCTGATCGACGAGGTAACGCGTGGGAATTTCCGAAATGGGATTTTTAACCATTTCTTGAATATTGAAATCCATTTCGGTTTAATGAGCATTAATGAAACCAGGTTGCTGGTTCTTATAGATGTGATTTGCGACCACCAAAACTTCGTTCAAGCTATAATATGACATGTGTTTATGATGTATGAATTTAGTTTTGACATTTCAAATCCTAGACTACTTCTCTAGTCCCCATTTGTCTGCAAAGTTGCTGCTTCTATTTAAAATTTGTAAGTTTGCCGACTTTTTAAGTCAAAATATTTCTATTATTTAGTAAACATATATGTAATATTTTTATGAAATTGAGTTGATTTGTTATGAGAGTAATTTATTTTTACATATAAAACAATATTTTGATTGGAAATATGATAATTTTGGAGTGGAGCTATCTCATAACAAAGCATGTGGGAGTCGGAATACAGCAAACCCCACTTGCATGCTCATCCAATAATTCTTCAGACAGAACCAATGTATCTCAAAATTAATTCTTGAATACCTATATGGTGTAAGAGAGAATTTTGATTATAAAAGAGAAGCCTATGCTTACCGACATCAATTTGGATAAACGACGGCAGAGCTAAGCTTGACAGAAAGATAACGACTATATTATTTATCTTATTATGATTGCTAGTTTTGTTCTATGGTGCTATCAATTCCTGTGGGGCCAGTCCATACGGTGGCGTAAAGCCCCGGCTTCAATTGGGTCCCCCGCTAGTGGACGGTGGGATTGGTCCCCCGGATTAGTCGGTCTTCGGGCCGGATACCGAGTCGTCAAAAAAAATGATTGCTAGTTTTGTGCTGTTGCATATAACAATTTAAGAACTAAACTAAGACCTACTGACGCAAAAGAAAAAGGAGAGGCCTTAATTATGGATTCAAAAATAAATAACTCCAATGATTTGAAATACTTGTTTAGAGCATCGATAGCGATTTTTCGATCAAAAAGACAATAAGTTCCATCTTAAAGAGATATGCATCTCTAGTGTTGTTTAGTGGTCAAGTGAGCTTTAGACATTAAATTTTCTTTGTCATTGTCTATTCATTCAAATACCCGAAAGAGGTTTCGACCACAGAGAATGCAAATATGTAATTCTTCTCGAACTGCACGATTATGTTATTGTTTCTCTAAAAATAAGTAGATAAAAGCAGAAACGGGTCGTGCGATATTTTTTACTGCTTTTACTTGTGTGGTGTGTATTTTATAATAATTGTGGTCCGATTACTTTCCCTGATTGATTATACATTTGATTCCCAAATTGGGTCCCCACTCGATAGATATCATTGAAATGAAGTCCCAAATTCACGCATTATTCACATAATATTGCACGTGCAATGTATGCATGAATGTTTCCCCTTAATCTCTTGATTCATTTATTTATTTATTTATTTTTATAAATCTCATTTCTTGATTTATTTAAATTATACTGCAATATTATTCTTATAAACTAACATCTTTATGACTATTTATGAAGGTACGCTTTATTTTAAGGACATCTCAACTTTTGAAATATGGTGAATTTAAGTGTTCGTATGAGGCATCTGCCCCCATACAAAAAAGTATTACTTACGAAAAAAAAAATTTGAAAAATCCTAAAATTATATTTTGACCCCTTAGATTTTTTGAATATATCATTTCAGCACTAGAATAACATCAGATTTTCTCGTGTCACGTATTACACAAACTTATTACTTGAATTGACTTTTAATTTTGTTCTTAAATGTCATTTAATATTTTTCTAAATAAAAAATATCATTTTATATTTCAAATCATTATTTAAAATTTTGAGAGTAGCATAGTTGTTCTATTTTATTTGTATTTTTCTATGGTAGTTTTGATATCCATCTTTATATAATTATATTATACATACATTTTTATACATCACATCAAATTTCTAAATTCATGTCCGCATTCCGAATAAAATTCAAAATCTTTTTTTTTAAAAAAAAGATTTAAATTGAACTCAAAGCTTAATCAGTGGTCGGCAACGATTTTTCAATGGGACACCAGTCTAATATACGAGGGTGGACCTAATGTGAACAAGGAACCAATTACTGTTCACTTAAAGACTAAGGCAACTACACACTTTTCTTTTCAAAAATATAATAATTACTTTTTATTCAATTTTTCCACTTCTAGAAATATCATATAACATGTTATATCATTGAGCCTCGTGCCTTATCCAGATGGTAGATATCCATATCCCTCTTTTGAGACGACTCGGGTTTAAATTCGGACAGTGGCCCAAAAATATTTACAAGATCCCCACCCGAATATCAAAAAATATAGATTACTATATTGTGAAGTAATAATATATTTTAAAAAATTTAAATCCTATTTACGATTTAAAAAGTCAGTATATGGCAATTAGAGGATTCTAAACCGAAATGTGAAACACCCAAAACCTCGTTATTGAGATGAACTTTGATTTAGTCTCGTGAAATTTAATTCGATTCATATTATACCGGGTCCAAGTTAGCTAATTGTTTAATATATATTACTTTTATTGTTCAAATAAAATATAAAAATTAGGTAAATATATCAAATAAACAACATGTTGATGTTTCTATTAAAAAATATAGACTTAATGAATTGAAATTAAGCAAAGAAAAATCGAACGAAAGAAACGAAAGGAAAAACGGAAATATTCGGGTGCAAAAAAAAACTGCCCTATAAAAGTATGGGCTCGGGCAGTGTACCCATCCTGGGGGCCCCACATCGCCAATTGCCTGGGAAAAAGTTTCCTAGGCAGTAAGGGTAGCGCTAGGGCACTGTATGGGCAGCGCCCCAACGCTATTCTGGCAGTTTGAGCGACTGGTTGCACCTCTTGGCGTGCAGATGTGATTTTCATGGATTAGTGCCTCCAAATGATGTTTTTTGGTGACATCTTGTGACCTAGTATATATACAACATCCTCTATGATGAATTAGGAATAAGATTTTCGAAATTAACAAGACAATTTGATAGAGAAAAGTACGATCAAAGTGCACATTCATATACATTCATATTTTGTTCTTGAAAAAGAGAGTTTGCAACTTTTATGGATTTAGATCTTGTGATTTTGTGTCCTACTATCACAAGAATAAGTCGTTGTATCTTGGGAGAGGATTGTCACATTCTGAAAGCACCGAGAGTGTAATACCCTTGTCCCACATTGGTTGTGGATGAAAATTTAAAGTGGTTTATAAAGGCTTACAATGGACTATTATAGCAACTTGTGTTAACCATTTTCGTAGAGCGAGGACGGATATGAAGTAGTTGTTATAAGAGCCGATTGTGCAGCCGCGCTTGCGCGGGCCTGGGCCCTGGGCATGACAGAATGGTATCAGAGCTGGTTACCGACAGGCAACACCGGGAGATAAGTGCTATGTGGGGCAAAGTGTTACATGTGTGGGAGCCACCTCTTGAACCTAAAAGGGCAAAGTGCCACACGATGGGGGCCACCTCTTTAACCTACGGGGCAAAGTGCCACGTGCGTGGGAGCCACCTCTTGAACCTACGGGGCAAAGAGCTACATGATGGGAGCCATCTCTTGAACCTGTAGGAGCCACCTCTAGATTCACAGGGCCGGTGGATCGATGAGTAAGGTCGCGATGAGGATGTCGCGTTCTAAAGTAGGGGTGATTGTAATACCCTTGTCCCACATTGGTTGTGGATGAAAATTTAAAGTGGTTTATAAAGGCTTACAATGGACTATTATAGCAACTTGGGTTAACCATTTTCGTAGAGCGATGATGGATATGAAGTAGTTGCTATAAGAGCCCACTGTGCAGTCGTACTTGCACGGGCCTGGGCCCAGGGCGTGACAGAGAGCGGGGCAAATTCCTCTTAAGGACAAAGTATATCACACTTGTCTCGACTTGATAAATTTGTCATCATTTCTTTTCCTTAACCGCAGAAGGATTTTCATACAACTCAAACAACATTCTTAAGATGAATTTTGATATATTTCTGGAAAACAAATGGCATACACATCAACTAATGTTCTTGTGACACATGGTAAAAAGCCGTCAAAGTTCAATGGCACAGATTTAAAAAGTTGGCAACAAAAGATGATTTTCAATCTCACAACCTTGTGCTTGATGATGTGGCTAGAAATAGACACATAGTGTATTTAATTGTCAATAATTAGATATATTTTAATGATTAATTTGATGTATATATTACATAATCGAATTATTGTGTGAATGTAGGTAGAATTGAAGAAAGCGAGCTATTAATGGTGAATAAAGACCAAAAAATGCATTGGAGTTGATAAGGAATCAAAGTGAACCAAGAAAATACATTAAAAAAGGGCAAAAAGACCGCGACCCATCGCCCCCGGAGCAAGATCAATAGTTGTTGCAGAAGTTTTGGCCAACGAAAAAATAGGCGAGCGATCAATCGGTACATTTGACCGATCGATCGGTGGTTCAGAAAAATTGGAAAAAATAAACGGGAGATCGATCGCGAGTTCTATCGATCGATCGCGCCACATAGTCCTCAAAAGTATGGAAAATCGATTTATTTTCTTCCTACATGGATTCTAACATATTCCACCTGTCTCCTACCCTATATTTCGACTCTAAGCTTCAATTATCAAACATTCATCATAGTTTACACTATTTTCATAATTTCTCTCAATTATCATAGAAGACTTGAAGATTCAAAGGCACGGGACGTAAGTGACGCTCCGGAATCGTGCTATCCTTTAGTAATTCTTCTACTTTGTTTTTGTTTATGCTTTTTAGATTAAATTTTGGTTGTTTTGATTTAGCTATGAGTGGCTAAACACTTTTGATTCTTGGTTGAGGAAGACAAAACCTTGTAATTTATGTTTTCCATGAGATTCATGTTCTTTAATGGTTTTTCATTGAGTATCAAAAGTTTTTCTATTATTTATTTGCCATGATTGATATGTTTGATTATGAAATTGGTCATTTAGTAGTTTTACATACAATAATGTTTGCCATTTGAAACAACTAAGATTAATGATTTCCTGTTGTTGGTGTTGTTAAATTCTTAGGGAAAACGCTTGACTAGATTAAACATAGACGCTTGGATTATGTTGTCTAAATTTTATCATTCTTACTAGTTTTGAAAGCTATTGACAATATTAATTTTAACTGTTGTTGTTTTGATTGATTAGTCGGTACAGGTTAACTTAGAACGCTTAGGATATTTTAACTAAGCATAAGGTAAGATATGGGTTGAATCTCCAATGATACATATTCAAATAAAAATTAAATCTTTTGTGAGGACTGATGATTGAATTCATAGTTCCAAGGTAAAGTCGACCGAAAGCCAATAATCATCTTTCTCATAAGTTAAATTCTCTTTAATTTTAATTTTGTTTATTAGTTAATAATTTTATTTTTAAATTTCCTAGTTTAATTCAACATACACAACCCCCATATTTACTTGTTTTGCATAAATTAACATAAGAATACATCAATCCTCGTGGGGATCGATCCATACTCTCGCTATTATATATTTATTGCTATTAACTTGAGATGATTAATTTGGGCTTACACGATAAGCGCACACCAAATTTTCGCGTTGTTTCCTGGGAAGGCAATGTTTATTTTTGTGTTAAATTTTTTTTACTATTCTACACTGCTACTCTGGTTTGTTCATGAGTACAGGTGAATCCTCGGATTACGAAGATGATTTTCAATACGACCCTGAAATCGAGATGACACTACATAGAAGAAGAAAAGCTAGCAGATTTGAAGATGACGAAGAGAGGAACACGATGGCAGCAAATCAAAATCTGAGACAACTAGAGACTTCTACCTTGGATCCGTAGCCCCTCTGCGTCACTTTCTCTGCTCTTGCTACTAATGTTAATTTTGAGTTGAAATATGTATTGATTCACTTATTGCCTAATTTTAATGGACTTATAGGGGAGGATCCGCATAAACATTTGATGGAGTTTCACGTGGTTTGCACTACCATGAAGCCGACTGGAGTAACTGAGGAACAAATAAAGCTACGTGCTTTTCCTTTCTCCTTAAAGGATGCCGCAAAGGACTGGCTGTTTTATCTACCTCCCGGATCTATAACCACATGGACCGATTTGCAAAGAATCTTCCTTGAGAAACACTTTCTAGCATCAAGAGCTATGAACATAAGAAAAGAGATATATGGGATCAAGCAATACCAAGAGGAGTCGCATCACGAGTACTGGGAAAGGTTCAAGAAGTAGTGTGCAAGCAACCCACAACACCAAATAAGTGAACACCTTTTGATTCAATACTTTTATGAGGGTCTCCTTTCTATTCACATGAATCTAGTGAATGCTGCTAGTGGAGGTGTTTCATTGAAAAAACACCGGAGGAGGCAAGGAACTTGATAACAAGCATGGCTGCCAACTCCCAACAATTTGGAACAACTCGACATGGCTAAGAACACAAAATGAGGTAAATATATCTAACCTAGAACAACAACTGATTAACTTAACCTCTCTTGTGCGTCATATTGCAGGAAATAATGTGCTAAAAGCAAAACCATGTGGAATTTGACTTGCCAAGAATCACTCTACTGATGCCTGCCCCTCATTTCAAGAGACACATGTTGAGCACGTGAACACAGTAGGTGGATTTCTGGGGCAACAACAAAGGAGCTATAACCCATCATCGGGCAATTATAACTAAGGTTGGAGAGATCATCCGAAACAACGCTATGGAAATCCACCGAGGCACCACCCTCCACCATCCTACAGACCGCCATTTCAGAGGCCTCAACAACCAATTCCCGCCCCTGATGACAGGTTAGAAGCATTGTTAAAAGTATTGCTGAAAATACTTTGCAATTTCAACAGGAGACGAGGGCAGTCGTTCAAAACTTGAATACTCAAGTGGGGCAATTGGTGGCATCAATCAACAAGATAGAGGCAAAAATATAAAAGGGGCTACCCTCACAACCGGTAGTGAACCCAAGGGAAAATGTGAGTGACATCACATTGAAGAGTTGCAACCAAGAGACTGTGGAGAAGGTGGTACTGATGCCACCCGAGAAAGAAGATATGAAAGAGGAGAAGGACGCCGAGGTGGAGAGCGAGGAGTCTTTGCAAGATGAGGAATCAAAAGGTAAATCCACCCACTTTGTGAATATAAAGTTGAACCTCATTTCCCATTGTATTGAAGGTGAATTGGAAGGACAAGGGCATCAAGGAGCTTTATGAGACGTTTCGACGGTGCAAGGTAAACACTTCATTATATGATGCTATTAAGAAAGTACCTCGTTCTGCTAAACTTTGAAGAAGTGTGGAAAGCGGAAAGAAATAGAAAACTTAAAGGGTGCCACAAGATTGAACTAGTTGAGAATGTTTCTGCGATCATCCAAAGAAACATTCCCACAGTATGTTTTACATCCTCTGTGTGATTGGAAACACTAGGATTGATAATGTCATGCTAGATTTAGGAGCATCCATCAATGTCATGCCCTATTCAATCTACACTAAATTGAAACTTGGACCTATGAAACAAAATAATAATGTGATACAATTAGCTGATAGATCCATAGCCCGTCATAGGGGAGTAGTAGATGATATACTTGTACAAGTAGATAATTTGGTTTTTCCCTCTGATTTCCATGTCCTAAACATGGAAATGGTGATCCATATTGCGAAATTCAATATCTATGAATCCATTAAAACTTATGAACACACTAGTTGCACTGTTGACATCACTGAAAACTTGCCACAAGATGATTTTGAATTTTAATTTGATGATTGTGTGAGATGGAAAAATCTACTGAAGGCCTTGTTGATGAATGAGGTACGGATTCAAGTCTTGTTGCTTTATCTACTCATGATACTGTTGACCCTATCCCTTCTCACTTGCAGGATCCTGCCATTGCATTGAAACAACCTTCGGATCAACCAAAACAGTGAAAGATGGAGGAACAAGGAATGAAAGTGACATCTCAAAGACGCGCAAGGCGAACAAGAGGAGCTACGGAGGTATTACGGTGGAGAAGGAAGGACGGAGCGACTTCACATGACCCACCATGATCATGTATTGGCGTCGGGCTACCGACGTTAAAAGATATGCTGCTTGGGAGGCAACCCAAGGGGAGTTAGTTTTCCCTTTCTTTTATTGTTTTGTTGTTTTCATAGTGTTAATTTTCTCTTCATGCAATTTTGACTTACACTGGGGACAATGTAAGATTTAAGTATGTGGGTGGGATTACTAGTTTGTTTATTGCTTTCATATTACAAAAAAAAAAAAAAAACGAAAAATTTGAAAATTTTAGAGCTCATAGTGAATGATGAACTTTGACTTTTGAATCAGTAGCCAATGATGATACCAAATTGATAGCATGCATGCTTTTGAAAATATGTGAATTGCTAACATTGGAACACTTTAAACTCTAATGCAAACTATGCTTTGACATAAGAGTTGAATATTTTGAGCACAAAATCGTCATGACTTGTGAAGTGTGCATAGAGCAGTGAAGATTATGTGAATTTTGGGATAGTCTGAGAAGGTCTCTAATACATGCTAGAACCTAACTACATACTCTTTGAGGCGTATGTCTAGACTACTTGCGAACATGAAAATGATATAGGCGATCTTTGATGCGTTTGAGTTTTTCAAGCCTACTATGTAAATAAAATCATAACTAGTGTATAAGCAAACAAAACAACCCACATGCAAGATTCTTTGACTAGCTTATCATCTCCCCTAATGAGCCTAAATATATTTTTATTCATACCATTGAATGGACTATGATGTATTTCATTCATATGCACAAGCTATTATTGATTCATATGTTTGAGAGCTTTATTGTCAAAAGAATGAGATGCAGTGGGATGCATTGCGAAAAATTATATAAAAATATGACTCCAATGAGAGCCAAGGCACAAAAGAGAAAAAATGATTGAAATAAACCTTTGAAAAAATACAAGGTTTGGAAAAAAACATGCAAGAAAGAAGCTTATATTGTGCATAACATTATACTCTCTTGTTTGATACATCCTTTCTTTCATAAGCCAAGACCTAGGCCAAGCTACAAGCTAATTAAGACATATTTGATTTTTGTTTGCAAGTAGCTAAGATAATGGAGAAGAGCGTGCAAGTGAGCTTATACTTGTGTGATGTACAACTTGAGCTATTGTAGGTTTACATTGATTGGATCTATAATTTGTACTTAAACACTTCTTTGTGACCACACACACATGTCCGTTGCTTTGTTGGGTATGAAATGCCTAGGGATTGAACTTGTTCCATCGTTATATTCTTACCGCCTTTCATTATTGTGCATGTTTATTATTGTTGATGCACTAAAGTGAGGACAAGTTTGTTTGTTATGAAACTATGAGCCACAAAAATATTTTAGTTTTAGGTCTGTTTTACTCGAGGTCGAGTAAAGACTAAGCATGATGGAGTTTGATGTGACTAGAAATAGACACATTTAATGGATTTAATTGTCAATGATTAAGTGTATTTTAATGATTAATTTGTTGCATATGTTACCTAATCAAATTATTGTGTGAATGTAGGTGGAATCGAAGAAATCGAGCTAATAATGGTGAACAAGGACCAAGAAATGCATTGGAATTGATAATGAATCAAAGTGGACCAAGAAAGTCATAAAAAGGAAAAAGAAATGTGATCCATCGCGCCCCGGAGCAATATCAATCGCGCCTGGCAGAAGTTTTGGCCAATGAAAAAAGCAAGCGAGGGATCGATCGATCTGTCTTTTGGAAAAATTGAAAAAAATAAACAGGCGATAGATCGCGCCGCAAAGTCCTCAAAAATTGGAAACTCGATTTATTTCCTTCCTACATGTATTTTAACATATTCCATCAGCCTCCTAACCTAAATTTCGACCCTAAGCTTCAATTATCAGGCCTTCATCATAGTTAAGACATTAGTTTCATAATTTTCTCTCAATTATCATAGAAGGCTTGAAGATTCAAAGGCACGGGACGGAAGTGACGCTCCGGAATCATGCTACCCTTTATTAATTCCTCTACTTTGTTTTTGTTTATGCTTTTATATTAAATGTTGGTTGTTTTGATTTAGCTATGAGTGGCTAAACACTTTGATTTTTGGTTGAGGAAGACAACCTTGGAATTTATGTTTTCCATGAGATTCATATTTTTTGATTTTTATTGAGTATCAAGAGTTTTTCTATTATTTATTGCCATGATTGATATGTTTGATTATGAGATTGGTCCTCTAGTAGTTTTACATACAATCTAGTGCTAGACCTTTGAAGCAACTAAGATTAACGATGTCCTGTTGTTGGTGTTGTTAAACTGTTAGGAAAAACGCTTGACTAGATTAAACATAGACCATTGGATTATGTTAAGTTTAACATTCTTACTAGTTTTGAAAGTTATCGATAATATTAATCTTAACTGTTGTTTATTGATTGATTAATCGGTACGGGTTAACTTTGAACGCTTGGGCTATTTTAACTAGGCATAAGGTAAGATAGGAGTTGAATCTCCAATGATAAATATTAAAATAAAAATTAAATCTTTTGCGAGAATTGATGATTAAATTCATAGTTCCAAGGTAAAGTCAATCGAAAGCCAAGAATCGTCTTTCTCATAAGTTAATTCCCTTTAATTTTAGTTTTGTTTATTATTTAATAATTTTATTATTAAATTCTCTAGTTTAATTCCATCTTCACAACCCCCATATTTACTTGTTTTGCATAAATTAACACAATAATACATCATTTTCTCATGGGATTGACCGAACTCGTGCTACTATATATTTATTGCTATTAACTTGAAATGGTTAATTTGTGCGTACACGATAAGCGCACACAATTTGACAAGGTTTTTGAAGGAAAATCCACCTACCATTGAAGAAAAAGATGTTGATCCTCGGAAGAGGGTCAATGTAGATGCATGGAACCAAAGTGATTTCCTATGCAAACACTACATCTTGAAGGTCTTGATGATGCACTACACAATGTGTATTGTCAAGTCCGAACCGCAAAAGAATCGTGGAACATGCTTGAAACTAAATATAATGCGGAAGATGTCGGTCTTAAGAAGTTCATAGTGGGGCTCTTCTTGGACTTTAAGATGGTAGGCTCGAAATCCGTAGTAAGTTAAGTGCAAGAGATACAAGTACTCCTGCATGAGATTCATGCGGAATGAATGAGTCTAAGTGAGTCTTTCCAAGTTGCGGCTTTGATTGAGAAACTTCCTCCGCTATGGAAAGATTCAAAAATTATCTTAAACACAAGAGGAAGGAAATGGGGGCTCTAGGAATTGATAGTACATCTAAGGATTGAAGAAGATAATCGAAAGACAGAAGTCAATATGAACAAGATGAGTGCAAGAGTCAATGTTGTGGAATCAAGCACCAATAAAAAGAAAATGAAAAACCATGATGGCCAACAACTGAGGAACTCTAAAAGGTTCAAAGGGAATTGCTTCAATTGTGGGAAACCAAACCACAAAGCAAAGGATTGTAGGCTTCCGAAGAAAAATCAAGCAAATTTAACTCAAGACAAGTCCGTGCCAATTGATATGTTCGAACTTGACTTGACCGCTCTGATTTTTGAATCAAACTTGGTGGACAAATCAAATGATTGGTGGTTTGATACTCGTGCTACAAGGCATATATTCTCCTACAAAGAAATGTTCTCAACATACACACCATTTTTTGGAAGAAAGCTTTACATGGGCATCTCTTCAACTTCAAAAGTTGTGGGACTTGGAAAGATGGTGTTGAAGATGACATCTGGCAAGGAAATGACTCTAATTGATGTGCTTCATGTGTTGGATTAAAGGAAGAACTTAGTGTCGGGGTCGTTGTTGGTCAGGAATGCTTTTAGACTTGTATTCGATTGCAATAAGTCTAAGAGTGGTCAATTTGTATAGAATGTGTATCTTGAACAGAGCATCTTCAAAATGAATGTAATGGCGGTTCACCGCAACGTTGAAAGCAATAAAGTTAATAAATATATTTACTTGATTGAGTGTTCAAATATTTGGTATGTTCATTTAGGACATAAATTTAACACTCTTCGATGTTTATAGAATTTAAATTTGTTACATACATTCAATGTTGATCCAACACAAAGATGTGAAGTTTGTGTTGAAGCAAAAATGACCAAGACACCAATTCATTCGGTGGAAAGAATAGTTCATACGGATCTATGTGATCTAAAGTATGTGCAAACGAGAGGAGATAAAAATACTTTGTAACATTTATCAATGATTGCTCAAGATATTGATATGTATATCTTCGAGGAGCAAAGATGAAGCCCTTGAGGCTTTCATGAATTATAAGAATGAGGTTGAAAATCAATTTGGCAAGATAATAAAAATTATTCGAAGTGATAGAGGAGGAGAATATAGTGCAATGTTTGATGAATTTTGTTCACAATTTGGCATTATACATCAAACCACTGCCCCGTATTCGCCCAATCTAATGGAGTCGCTGAAAGGAAAAATAGGACTCTAATGGAAAAGATGTACGATTTTGTTGATAAATTCTTGCTTACCCGACAATTTGTGGGGGGAGCCATACTATCTGCAAACCACATTCTTAATAAAATACACCACAAGAAAAGTTAAAAAATGTCATGAGATATAGAAAGCACATAAGACTTCTTACAAATATCTAAAAGTGTGGGGTATTTGGCTAAAGTATAAATACCAAAGCCAAAGCAAGTAAAAATAGGACCAAAAACGGTGGACTGTATTTTTCATATGATATGCGCACAGTAGTAGTGCTTATCGATTTATAGTGCACAAATCGGATATTCCTTATATGAACAAGGGAATGACAATCGAATCAAGGAATGTGGTATTCGTTGAGAATATCATTCCTAGAAAAGCTAGGAAAGAAGTAAGTTCGAATAAAAGTAACTTATGAGATTTCAAATGAAGGTTAGGAAGAAACAGAGGAACCAAGACGCGGTGAAACTTAAAATGAAGGTTCAACACGAGGAACCGAGACACAGTAAAAGGGCTAGAAAGGCGAAATCATTTGGTCCAGACTTTCAAACATATATGTTATAAAAACAAACCAAACACATTGAATGCTTTGTATAGTCCCAAATCTCCTTATTGGAAGGAAGCCATCAATTCGGAAATGGATTCCATTATGCAAAATAATACTTGGGAATTAGTTGATCTTCCTCCGGGTACCAAACCGTTGGAGTGTAAAAGGATTCTAAAAAGAAAGTGTAATGCAGATGGAACAATCGAAAATTCTGAGGCTCGGTTTTTTTGAAAAAAATAATTTATGGGAGGGGTATGACTCGAATCCAAGACCTCTTACATTGGGAAATAGATGACAACCACTAGGACAATGCCTTGTTGTCAAGTACAAGGCTCGATTGGTGGCAAAGGGATTCAAACAAATTGAAGGCCTTGATTTCTTCGATGTGTACTCACTAATGACAAAGATAACATCATGCGTGTACTCATTGCTATTGCCGCATTGCATAACCTTGAGATACATCAAATGCATGTTAAAACAGAAACAACCTTTTTTGAATGGTGAATTGGAAGCAAAAATTTATATGGAATAATCCGAGGGTTTTATAGTTACTGGACAAGAAAAGAAAGTGTGCAAACTCGTTAAGTCGCAATATGGGCTAAAACAAGCGCATGAAAATTTTGACAAAGTTATGTTATCAAATGGTTTTAGAATTAAAGAGTGTGACAAATGTGTGTACATCAAAGGCACACAAAAAACATTTGTTATAGTATGTCTATATGTTGATTACATGCTAATAATGAGAAGTAGTCATGATGTAATCGTTGAAACGAAGAAAATGTTGACAACCATTTTGATATGAAAGATATGAGTGTTGTTAATGTCATATTAGGGATTAACATCTCTAGGACATAAGAGGCAATTGTTTTATCTCAATCACATTACACATAGACTGTACTGAGAAAGTTCAATGCAAATGCCATTTCTCCTATAAAGACACCGTCGGACTTAAGCGTGTATTTAAGTAAAAAGTATGGTACTGGTGTCTCAATTGGAAAATTCAAGAATATTGGAAGCTTGATGTATACTATGAACTGTACTCGTCCGGATATCACTTGTGCTGTGAATAAGCTAAGTCGATTTACAAGTAATCCAAGTAATGTCCATTGAGCGGCATTAATAAGGATACTTAAATATTTAAGATACACTTTAGAATATGGATTAATGTAAACAAAAAATCCAAAAGTACTAGAAGGATATAGTGATGCAAACTGGATATCCGACACGAATGACTCCAAATCCACAAGTGGCTATGTATTTAGCATTGGTGGTGGGGCTCGATCGTGGAAATCCACTAAATAAACTTGCATCACATGATCCACGATGGAGTCAGAGTTCATAGCTCTAGACAAAGCCGTAGAAGAGGCTGAGTGACTTCGTAATTTCTTGGAAGATATGTTGGTCAAAACCAGTGCATGCAATAATGATTCATTGTGATAGTCAATCGGCAATTGCTAGGGCAGAAAATAGTACGTATAATGGGAAGTCTCGACACATTCATCGTAGACATAATACTGTACGACAATTGATCTCCAATGGAGTAATCGCAATTGATTATGTGAAATCAAAGGATAACTTAGCGGATCCGCTTACAAAAGCATTGAAAAAAATTTCCTAGGCAATAAGGGTGGCGCTAGGCACTGCCCATGCAGCGCCCCAACGTTGTTCTGGCAGTTTGAACGATTGGTTGCACCTCTTGGCATGTAGATGTGTTTTTTCATGGATTAGTACCTCCAAATGATGGCATTCGGTGACATCTTTTGTCATAGTATATATACAATATCGCTATAATGAATTAGGAAAAATATTTTTGAAATTAACAACACAATTTGATAGAGAAAAAACAAGATAAATTGCACATTCATATCTTATTCTTGAAAAAGAAAGTTTGCAACTTTTTTGGTTGTAGATCTTGTGATTTGGTGTGCTACTATCACAAGAAGAAATCATTGTATTTGTGAGAGGATTTTCACATTCTGGAAGCACCGAGAGCAGGGCAAATTTTCTATTAAGGACAAAGTGTACCACACTTGCCTCGACTTGATAAAGTTGTCATTTCTTGTCCTAACCGCAGAAGGATTTCTATACAACACAAACAACAGTTTCTACTAGGGACGGGGTAAGGGGGTGCATAAGGGGCCCCGCACCCCCAAAAGAAATTTTTTTTAAACATATGTTTTAGAAAAAAAATTCACCTTCCCTAATTTTTTTTCCTAGCTCCGCTGGACTTCTACTGCTAATTCAGGCTATATATAATTTATTTAGTAGCGAAGTGTATATTCATATGGCTTATTGCATATTTTTTTATCACACATCTTCGATTTATGACAGTATATGTTCAGGAAATTACAGAGAATGAGATCAACCATGATGAAATTTTTTGATGTGGAATTTTTTGCAGAAGCGACAATTTATTGAAAAGTCTGCTATGATAACATGTTAAGAATACATGAGGTTCTAACTCAAAACCAATAAGCAATGAGTGGAATAACCCATTATCTTATAAAGAGCTAACATAACTTGTAAATTCCCAACGTGAGACATAATAATTCAGCACATAATGCCATTTATTACTGTAGTTTTGCTGTTTTCATTAGTTTTGAGTTTTTTTGGCAATAACAAGCTTTTTGGAAAGTCCTCCCAAAGCTTTATTAATGAAAAATGCATAAAAAATTTGCAAGTGCACAAGAGGGTCAGTGATAGATCTAATGAGGGCTTAACCATTTATGAACGCTTTATTATACATAAACGGGTTGGAGTGCTCGTTGTACTCCTCTAAATAACCTCTAAATAAACTTTTTCTTGTTGGAATTTTGGAAGTAAATTAAAGAAAGAAAAAAAATAGGCGTTCGATCGATCGAGCACAAGGTCTCGATCGTCTGTTGGAATAAGGGGCTTGATCGATCGAGCACCAAGCACCGATCGATCGAGCCTTGTGTCTGTTGACATAAATGGTGTGTTCATTCATGTTGGGGTGCGTTTTTTCCCTGATATGGTGCATCTAAATGGTGTCTTTTGGAAACCTATCTCTGGTTTACTATAAATAATGCATTCCCCACTTGTTTAAAAAACAAAATTTCGAAATCTACATCAAATAATAAGTGAAAATTGAGAACATTTTGTTTGTTCATCAAATTTCTTCTTATTGAGTGCTTTGAACCTTTGTGTTTTGAGGACTTGTGATTTGGAGTGCTCCTATCACAAGTCATAGTCGTTGTATCTTGAGAGGCAAATTGTCATAGCAAACCGTTAATATCAAGGCGGAGCAATATTGTCTTATGGACGGAGATTACAAATCTCGCCTCGACATAAACTTTGAAGCCATTGTTATTTTGTTACTACATTCCTAAGATACACATTGAGAGAGAAAAACCGACAACAATCTTAAGACAATATTGAAAACAAATGGCTTCTTCGAGTGCAACAACGACTCATGTTCATCATGGTGAAAGTCTTGAAACGTTCAATGAGAACTACTTCAAGCGGTGGCAACAAACGATGCTATTTTACTTGCCACACTGAGTTTGACAAGGTTCTTAACTGATGAGGCTCCTACGGTTGAAGAGAGAGATACTGACACCCAAAATAGGACTACACTTGATGCATGGAATCAAAGCGACTTCCAATGCAAGAACTATATCCTAAATGGGTTAGACAATAAATTATATAACATTTATTGTCTTGTGAAAATAGCAAAGGAACTTTGGCATCGCTGGAAAAGAAGTAAAAAACCGAGGATGCATGCATGAAGAAATTCATAGTTGGACAGTTCCTGGATTTCAAGATGGTTGATACCAAGCCTGTGATTGCGCAAGTTCAAGATCTACAAGTGATCTTGCATGACATTCATGCTGGGGAATCAGTCTAAGTGATTCATTCCAAGTTGCCGCTATGATTGAAAAATTGACTCCTATGTGGAAGGACTTCAAGAACTATCTGAAACACAAACGAAAGGAGATTAGTCTTGAAGATCTTGTGGTTCGACTGCGAATCAAGGAGGACAACAAAGTTTCCGAGAGGAAGGCGGGTAGATTTCAAATGGAACCACGGGCTAACCTTGTTGAACAAAGAACCGAATCAAAGCATAAGTTTGATGGTACGGCCTCCAACAATAGCAAGGCGAAAAAATTCAAAGGAAAATGCTATAAGTGTGGAAAGCTCAATCACATGGCAAATGATTGTCGTAACAAAGACATTCGTGGGAAGCAAAAGATCAAGTCAATGTGACCAAACATTATCAGATCTATCATGACATGAATGATCTAATGTTAACCGCTGTGATCTTTGAAGCAAACTTGGTGGACAATCCTATGGAATGGTTCGTCGATTTCGGTGCAACCCGACATGTATGCTCGGACAAAGCCATGTTCTTCACATACACTCCAATAAGTGGGTGCCAACTCTACATGGAAAACTCCACTACATCTCCAATAGTTGGACTGGGTAAGGTGGTTCTAAAGATTAGAAATTGACTTTGATAGATGTCCTACATGTTCCCGACATCCGAAAGAACCTGATATCCGGATCGGCTCTAGTCAAGGCGGGTTTTAGACTATTTTTAGAAATCTGGAAAATTGTACTCTCCAAAAATGAAGTTTTTGTTGGAAATGACTATATGGAGAAAAGCCTTTTCAAAATGAATGTAATGACGGTTATACGTCAATTTGAAAGCAACAAAGTGAATGATTCTACTTATTTGATTAAGTCTTGTAATTTATTGCATGATCGTTTGGGTCATGTGAATTATGGTTCACTTAACAAATTAATGAAGTTAAACTTATTGCCTCAAATGAATGTTAACTTGGAACATAAGTGTGAGACTTGTGTCGAGGCCAAGTTAACGAAACCGACATTCCGTTCAATTGAAAGAACTATGACACCTCTTGAATTAATTCATAGGATCTATGTGATCTAAAGTTTTTGGAAACTAGAGGTAAGAAAAAGTACTTCATTACTTTCATTGATGATTGTACGAGATATTACTACTTCTATTTGCTAAGAAGCAAAGACGATGCCTTGGAAGTATTTGAACAATACAAGAATGAAGTTGAAAATCAACTTACCAAAAAGATAAAGAATGTTCTAAGCGATAGAGGTGGAGAATATGTAACACTGTTTGAAATTTTTTGCACTGAGTATGACTTCACCAAATGACTGTCCTCTATTCACTATAATCAAATGGTATTGCCGAACATAAAAATCGTACTCTAAAAAAGATGATGAATGCTATGTTGATAAGTTCTGGATTACTAAAAACGTGTGGGGGGGCCAATCCTGTCGGCCAACTACATTCTAAATAAAATACCACACAAAAGTAAGGATGAAACTCCCTATGAGTTATGGAAAGGCAACAACCTTCCTACAAATACTTGAAAGTGTGGGGGTGCTTGGCTAAGGTAGAAGTACCAAAACCAAAGCAAGTCAAAATTGGGCCTACAACAATAGATTATGTATTTATTGTAATGCTAACAATAGTGGTGCATATCGATTTTTAGTATATATATCTGAAATAAGTGATGTGCATGAAAGTACAATCATGGAATCAAGAAATGTGGTATTTTTTGAAGAAATATTTCCCTACAAAACAAACAATGAAATATGTCCTAAGAAAAGGACGGTTGAAGAAGCTATCGATGACTCAAAAGAAATTGAAGAGCCACGACGTAACAAGAGGACCAAAGTGACTAAGACTTATGGTCCTAACTTCATGACATATATGTACAATGAACCAAGAATGTTAGTGACGCATTATCTAGCCCTGATTCTCCTATGTGGAAATAGGCTATTAATGGCGAAATAGAATCCATTATGCAAAGCACACGTGGGTATTGGTAGGCCTTCCAACTGGAAGTAAACCATTAGAATGCAAATGGATTCTTAAAAGGAAATATAAGTCTGATGGTTCAATTGATAAGTACAATGCAAGACTCGTGGCAAATGGATATAGACAAAAGGAAGGCCTTGATTACTTTGATACATATTCACCAGTCACAAGAATTACATCCATTAGAGTGATCATTGATATCGCTGCTCTAAACAATTTAGAGATACATCAAATGGATGTAAAAATAGCATTCCTCAATGGGGAACTTGAGGAGGAAATTTATATGAAACAACCCGAGGGGTTTGTGGTTCCCGGATAAGAGAAAAAGGTGTGTAGACTCGTTAAATCATTGTATGGGCTTAAGCAAGCGCCGAAACAATGTCATGAAAAATTTGACAAAACATTGTTGTCAAATGGTTTTAAAATTAACTAGTGTGACAAATGCATATATATGAATAACACGCCTAAAACATATGTAATGTTATGCTTGTATGTTGATGATATGCTCATAGTGGGAAGCAACTTAGAAATCATCAACGCGACAAAGAAAATGTTAATAAAATTTGAATGAAAGATATTGGTGAAGCTGATGTGATACTTGGAATTAAAATCTCCAAGATATCCGAAGGACGAGTGTTGTCGCAATCTCATTATGTTGTGAAAATACTCGAGACTCGCGAATGACACGTCATCTGTAAAGACATCTTATGGCCCGAATCAACATTTGGTTAAAAACAAAGGAGACCCTGTCATGCAATTTGAATACTCAAGGATAATTTGCAGTCTCATGTATCTCATGAACTGTACACGTCCTGATATTGCATATGTGGTTGGCAAACTAAGTAGATTCACGAGCAACCAAACAATGATCACTGGAAGACATTGACGAGGGTACTTAAATATTTAAGATACACCATGAACTATGGATTGCACTATACAAGATATCATGTTGTATTGGAAGGATACAGTGACACGCAAGACTCCAAGTCGACAAGTGGTTATGTGTTTACCATTGGAGGGGTTGCAGTGTCGTGGAAATCTACCAAGCAAACTTGTATTGCTAGATCCACTATGGAATCTGAATTCATAGCCTTGGATAAAGTGGGAGAAGAAGTCGAATGGCTTAGAAGTTTCTTGGAAGAAATTCCTTGTTGGGAAAAACATGTGCCTTAAATTAAAATATATTGCAATAGCCAATCTGCAATATGATGGGCACAGAGTAGCATGTATAATGTTAAGTCTAGACATATACGTCGTAGACACGATACTATTAAACAATTGATCTCAAATGACATTATGTCCATTGACTACGTGAAGTCAAAGGAAAACATTGCGGATCCGCTCACGAAAGGCTTGCCTAGAGATCAAGTATATAGTTTATTTAGGGGAATGTGATTAAAACCCTATAATCAAAGTCTTGTAGTGGGTACCCAACATATGTGACCGGAGATCCCAAGATCTAGGTTCAAAAGGGATAACCAAACTACGAGATTGTATACACACCTTGGAGAATTAATCTCCGACCAATTCCTATGATAAGGGGTGTAGCCTGCAAAAAGGGTACGAAGATAGGCAAAATGTCTTTAGTGATTCCTAAGACATATTAGAATATGTTGGAGTATAGCGGGATACTCTTTTAGGATATCACCTACGTAAGTGCGAAGTGTAACCGCTTCAAAGAATGGAAAGCACTTATGAAACCAAGCGTGGTCCATGGCCGTAATGGACACAACTGTAAGAAACCAATACGAATTGCTATGGTGTGGGTTCAATTGTCTTGGTTTACACGAACGACTAAATAGTTCAAGACTATAAGTTCACTATTAAGTCAAGTAAATCCTATTGAATATTATTATAGAAGATTCAAAGCCGCAAGCTATCTCTCCAGATGCCATAATAGTTCGTCAAAGCACTCAATTGCATATAAGCATTAATTTAATTCATGTGGGGGATTGTTGGAATTTTGAAGTAAATTAAAGAAAGAAAAAAAATAGGCGCTCGATCGATCGAGCACAAGGTCTCAATCGATCAAGAACGATAGAAAAATTCCGTCTGTCGGAATAAGGGGCTCGATCGATCGAGCACCAAGCGCCGATCGATCGAGCCCTGTGTCTGTTGACATAAATGGTGTGTTCATTCATGTTGGATGCGTTTTTTCCCTGATAGGTGCATCTAAATGGTTTCTTTTGGACACCTATATTTGGTTTACTATAAATAATACATTCCCCACTTGTTTTAATGCACAAGATTTCGAAATCTACATCAAATAATAAGTGAAAATTGAGAACATTTTTGTTTGTTCATCAAATTTCTTCTTATTGAGTGCTTTGAACCTTTGTGGTTTGAGGACTTGTGATTTGGAGTGCTCCTATCACAAGTCATAGTCGTCGTATCTTGGGAGACAAATTGACATAGCAAACCGTTAGCACCAAGGCGGACAATATTGTCTTAAGCACGGAGATTACAAATCTCGCATCGATATAAATTTTGAAGCCATTGTTATTTTGTTACTACATTCCTAAGATACACATTGAGAGAGAAAAACCGACAACATTTCTTACCCAAAAACAGAAGTACCCAAGCATGTGCTTACTTGTGTTGTATGAAATTTGTGCATGATACGAGACCATCCACCTGCACATCAAATGTGGAGACGATTTTTTCTTCCATCTTAGAGTCTCTAGATTTCCGCACAGGTGAAGGTATGTACTACTGTTTTTGTATTCATACTTGACGAAGTGGGGAGTGTCTTGTGCATATAATGATATGTTTTTTCTGAAATATTGTAACTTCTATTAAAATTAATCTGCTAAATGATATTTTTTAGGAAATTGGCTATTTTCTGATTTTGACGTTTTATTGGATATTTGCACACAATAAAGTTTATCTATATCATATCACTCCTCTCATTGCTCTGCAGAGTGTTAGCAGCAGAAATCACTGTGAATCTCAAGCATGCAATGCTTCAGACTTGCACATCTATGAGATTGTTTTTCCTGGACCATATATTGAAAGCAATTCAGATAACACAGACACTATGTCCTTGGCTTAATTGTTTATGTAAGAGTTTGGGCTACTTTCAGATGTGGCTTAAAAAAATACGATATTTACCATTAGAAGATACTTTCTTCGGAAATGTTCTTAGCTACCCCATGTATTAGTGCAAGCATACATGGAAATATTCTCATTATACCCCACGAAACACTACCTCATTGGGACTGGACAAGACCATAATAGCAGACAGAACATTAGGAGAAGCCATCACAGATAAAGAAAAATCAGAACTGATGCAATGCAATGCAATCCATCAATTAAGACCTTGCCATCTGGAGGCTGCCATAAATCCATGCAATTACCCAGATTTTAAATGTTTTGATCCAAAGATGCATATCAGAAATATGTCAGGCCAGCCAGATACGTCTTTATGGAATAATTTTTGGCTACAATGGGTAATATCTCAAGTGCTTGATTAATGGTCATAATAATCAATGTCCTATTTTTTAACGTGATATTAAATCTGGTCCATTGGGTTAGCCAAGAAGTACTGTCTTTAAGTTATTTGCCTAAGACAAAGGACAATCACAGTACCAGGCGGATCACTTTAGTACTTGACTTGGATGTTATTTGAGTTATCTGTTTGAAGAGGTCAAATTTGACTTTTGAGAATTGTTTTTTTCAACATTGGAGAGAGCAGAAGATGGAAGTAATAAAGGTGGTAACAGAGGTTTTTTCAGTTTATATGCACTTTGTAAGGAGGCTTCCTATCTGCAGAGGTAAATCGATCATCATTGTCCATTTATAAGATTGTAATGATTGTGAATTGCTATACCCTCTCTTCCGGAAGACACAACAAGGCCAGGCCGAAGCTCAAATGGCTTCCATGGAATTGTTCTTCTAAGAAACCATTTCTGAAATTTCCCGAACAAAACATGGACCTAGTAATAAATTACAGAAGAGGTAAAATAAGAGGATGAGGATTTTGTAAATACAACTTTCAAACATTTCTTTAACTCAATCGTTTGCAATTCCTTGTCTAACAGCACTCGTATATGGTCAAGAAAACCACGTATATCATGCTGATTGCTCGCTACGTGCACTGCACACAATTAGAAAATGGGAAGTCAAATTGGTGTCAGAAGAAAATTGGAAGTTTAATTAATTTACCCTAAACTTTACGAACAATGATTACCTAAGAGTAGACATGACCACGGTTCGTGAACCGCCGGTTGACGGTTCGGAACCGCCGGTTCGACGGTTCAAAAGAGCTCGACCCTTAACCTTAACCTTCATAGACGGTTCCGGTTACGGTTCGTGAACCGCCGGTTACGGTTACGGTTACGGTTAACCACCGGTTACGGTTACGGTTCGACCCTTATATTTTTTTAATTTAAACAATTAAAATTAAAAAATTATTTAAAAAAATTAAAAATTACTCTAAAAGAATCATAAAAAATAACAAAGGAAATGTAAGGTGGAGGGGAGAGTTTGAACTTTTTAAGTTGTCATTAACTCTCTATATTCATATGAATCATTTATCAATTTATATGTTGAGTTCGAACGTGTGGGTATATCTAGTGGAAATTTTATAGGTCGCATGTCATTAATCTTACAAAACGTATTGTTTCGTCAAACTCAAACTCGATGTGATCACAAATAAGATAATGTCATTTTAATTGATTGAACCTGAGTATCTAACGATGCTAATTACATATGAAATTGATGTGAAACATATATAATTTTGATACTAATTACAAATGATATTGGCATGCAACATTTACAATTATGATACTAATTACATATGAAATTCGTATGAAACCTATACAAATTTGGTACTAATTATAAAAGAGTTTGGTATGAAACATTTACAATTATGATACTAATTACATATTTAATTGGTATGAAAATATACAACTTTGGTATAATTACAAATGATATTGGTATGAAATATTTACAATTATGGTACTAATTACATATGAAATTGGTATGAAACCAATTCAATTTTGATACTAATTGCAAAAGAGATTGATATGAAATATTTACAATTTTGTTACTAATTACATATGACATTGGTATGAAACGTATACAACTTTGGTACTAATTACAAATGATATTGACATGAAACATTTACAATTATGATACTAATTACATATGAAATTGACGAATATAAATTTATTAAGTTAGAAGTTATTAATTTATATAATATGTCACTATCAATTTACAAAAAAAAAAAAAACAAATGTCAATAAAGTTATTTTTATGATGATGTTATTGATTAATCATAAATATATTAAGTTAGAAGTTATTAATTTATATAATATAAAGTTAGTGTATATGAAAGATTTACAATTATGGTATTAATTACATATGAAGTTGATATGAAACATATACAACTTTGGTCTAATTACAAATGAAATTGGTATTGAAATATTTACAATGATTGTACTAATTACATATGAAATTGGTATGAAACATATACAACTTTGGTACTTATTCCATATGAACTTGGTATGAAACCTTTACAATTTGGTACTAATTACACATGATATTAGTATGAAACATTTACAATTATGGTACTAATTACATATGAAATTGGTAAGAAATCTATACAACTTTGGTACTAATTACAAATTATATTAGTATGAAACATTTACAATTATGGTACTAATTACACGTGATATTAGTATGAAACATTTATGGTACTAATTACATATGAAATTAATATGAAATCTTTACCATTTTTGTACTAGTTACACATTATATTGGTATGAAATATTTACAATTATGGTAATAGTTACATATGAAATTGATATGAAATCTATACAAAGTTGGTATTTGATGTGAGTCGTTATTTCTCACGTTCGGTAGAACTTGGTGTATGCGAAAAATAAACAAAGAACACTACAATTTTTAATATAAGAAAATGAATCGACGAATATAACATTGAATTATTTGTTATTCATATATAAGAAAACAACACAAAAGTTCTTATTATGTTAAAAATAGTCAGTAATGATATTTTTGATTATCAATTAGATGTTAATAATTTATATAATATAAAGTTAGTGAATTATCAATTCAATTTGTTGTTCACAAATCATTATAAGCAAATTAGTAAAAGATTTTATTAATTAATCAAATATCACATTATCGAGTTTCTATAGTAAGTCATATCGTGAAAAATTAAGATATACTTATTTGATTATTGTATATAATGTAAATCAAATAAAGTGCTTGTACAATAATTAAAATGTATATATTATATATGTTTATAATAATTTACTTCATTATTATAATATTTTATTTTGCAACAACTATTTCTTTAGTTCTTATGAATTTATCCAACATTTTTTGTTATATTTACTTTGCTATATTTTATTTCTATTTTACGATATTTATTTAAGGGCATAACATATTTTTCTAGATAAATTTTATTTACATTTGTCAATATAAAATATTTATCATTAAATTACATATATAATATATATTGTCTGTTAGTATATATAATTATATTATCTAAATTAAAACAAACATGATGATAGCTTAGTGGTAAGAAGCTGTATATACATATTGGAGGTCAAGAGTTCGAGTCTTCGGTAACACAAACTTAAATTTTAAAATAAAAAAAAATTTAAAAATATATATAAAAACCGTGGAACCGCCGGTTCAAAACCGCCGGTTCGAACCGGCGGTTCCACGGTTTCCGCAATCGTGAACCGTAACCGGCCCGTACAGTAACGGGCCGGTTACGGTTCGGACCCGTGAACCGGGTCAACGGTTAATCGGCCCGTTGACCCGGTTACGGGTCCGGGCCGGGCCACGGTTTTTATTAAACCGTGGTCATGCCTACCTAAGAGCTAAATTACAGGTTATCCAACAATTACAGATCCATCACGTCGAATCGAACCGTTTGCATTTGGTCCCCTATTATCGTCACCTTTGGAAACCTTCACGAAGCGATTGCATCCCCACCGCCTCCGCCGTGGTCACCGCCGCGAATCTTGGAACATAGCAGCGATCCATCTAACTCAAACGCCTATTTCCCCCCACAACCCAAATGGAAAAAGAACCTCTCCTCCCTTATATCAGCCCCAGAAAGCCCCAACGATCACCGCCGCCACCACTTTGCCCTGTACCGGAAAACGCTGAAATTACAGTTCCGCCCACGCCCCTCACCCCTTCGTCTAAAGAACTCAAAGACATGCTCATCTTCGGTTCCCCTTCATCTTCTTCATCCCTTCTGAAGGAGACTTCCTCTTCAAGTATACTCGAGGCCTTGACTTTAAGCCTCACATCCCCAAAACCTTCTGATAGTCTTGAGGGTGAAAGATCCAATCTTGATCCAGAAAACCAAAAATCTTGGTTGCTTGATCCCAACTGTTCAGCTTCTAAAAGCAATCTTCACAGGTCCAAGACTGCGCCTGCCATGGCTACCATCAATGAAATTTACCATTCTTCATGCACAAAGGAGCCACAGTTTGGTAAATCGTCACTTGTGAGACAGGGTTTTCTGCTTTTGATCGTGTATTTGGGTCTTGGTGTGGTTATCTACTCTTTCAACAAGGATAATTTCAGGGCGGTTGAGACGCATCCTGTGGTTGATGCTTTGTACTTCTGCATTGTGACTATGTGTACCATTGGGTATGGTGACATAACCCCCGATAGTACTTTAACTAAGTTGTTTTCAATTGCATTTGTACTTGTGGGATTTGGGTTTATTGATATTTTGTTATCTGGGATGGTTAGTTATGTACTTGATTTACAAGAGAATTATCTTTTAAGGACTATTAAGGGTAGGGGATCTCATAATCCTAGATCTTATATTATTGATGTGAAAAAGGGGAGGATGAGAATTCGGATGAAAGTGGCATTGGCTTTAGGGGTTGTGGTTCTTTGTGTTGGAATTGGGGTTGCTGTTATGCATTTCGTTGAGAAGCTGAATTTGTTGGATTCGTTCTATTTGTCGGTTATGTCTGTCACAACAGTTGGATATGGCGACAGGGCGTTCAATTCTTTGACGGGTCGGATATTTGCATCAATTTGGCTGCTAGTGTCTACGCTTGCGGTTGCTAGAGCCTTTCTTTACTTGGCTGAGGCCAGAGTCAATAAGCGGCAGAGAATGATGGCAAAGTGGGTGCTTGGCCAAGATATGACGGTAGCTCAATTTCTTGCTGCTGATATCGATAACAATGGTTTTGTGAGGTAGGTTCTTAATATCTGTTTATAATGTAGATAATATAAATTGTACATGGTGCGATGTGTGTGTTGACAGTTTTAGATCGTGATAGATTACTAGGTGCTAGTTTAGCTGCTGGTGTATCCATTTTGAACCTCCAAACTATCAAGAACTATAGTTGCCGAACTTATGTGTGTCCCTTTATATATAGGTCAGAGAACCAATCAATGTACCTCATTTTTACATGAACGTACCCGTGTACTGTGCTTTGGTTCTTCACACTTTCACTTTAAAGGTACAAATGGGATCTTTTCATGTTTGGTGCTTGTTGAAAATGACTTTATATCCAAACAAATTCCCTTATTTATATGATTGTGATATGTGTTGGTTTATCTGAATTTGAGATGATTCGAGTGTATCTCTCAATGAATGAGTGTTTCCTCTTTAGTACTGATCAATTCTCACTTTTCTGGTCCATTGTTACCTGTGTACTGGTAACACTTGCACCACGGTGTTCCCATCAAACTCTTCTGATGGATGCAAAATTCTATGGTTCGAGTGAAAAGTTCGGTGCATTTATTTAGCACTTTACACACTTCTCTTTGCGTATAACTCCTCAAATGATGAAATCTAATCACGGAATTCAATATTTTTGTTTGGACTGTCACGTTCATCTTACTCTTTCCTGACACGGTGCTCGTTTTTTTAAAAAAAGAATCGTCTGTTCCTTCTTGTGTCATGTGCAGTAAATCGGAGTACGTGATATACAAGCTTAAAGAAATGTGCAAGGTCTCGGAAAAAGACATCTTGCAGATATGCAAACAGTTTGAATGTTTGGATACAGGAAACTGTGGTAAGATCACTCTAGGCGATCTTATGGAAAGCCACCACTGATCGAAAAATGCGGTTCATCCACATATTATTGGAAGCTATGATCTTATCTGTTGTTTTTTTGGCTACAAAATGGAGGTTCTTCTCCAGAATTCTCCAAACTGAGATTAACATATTACTTCTGCTTTGGTTTGTAATAATCATGGTTCAACAGATGAAATGAGTTTCTCGGCGTTCCTGAAGTTTGAAGAATTGGGTATTTAGGATACATGAGCTCGTCTGGTGTGGAAAGCTGTTGAAGGCCAAAATTCGAGCGGAACTTTGACAAGTATATGCTAAAAATGTGACCAAAGAGGAAAGATAGATTTGTATTTGTTAGAATAATAACACACTGAGTACTGATACTCAGTAGTCTTGTAGTAAAGTCTAAATAAATTTTAGGTAAAATCCCCATCGCAATTTGTTACAGTGAATATGCTTTTTCTATGTTCATATTTCAAATTTTTTGCGAAAACAACCTCTTACATTGCAAGTGAATGCTGCATACATCCAGCTCGAAGGCCACCGGACGACCTTCTTGCACTAAAACATCACCAATAGTCCGATCAGAGGCCTTGCACAACCCCCATCGTCTTGCACAACCCCCATCGTCTTGCACAACCCCGTAAATAACTTAGTGCTAGCTATAAGAAAATGAAAGAAGAAAAATCTATTTCCCTCCTAGTCCCTTCCTTCCTAAAAAGCCTATGTTTAAGCTAACAAACAAGAGTTCTTGTTTTCTAAGGTCTAAAAGCAGAAAGGACAAATGATCTAAGAATATTATTGAGGAGAGCGATAAAAGCACATATGGGTCAAGATCAATATAATATTATCGAATATGCTTTTTCTATTGTTCATATTATGTTTCTTTTTTACTTGATTTTAGTATTGAAACTAAAACGTCAAAAGAATGAATATAATTATTATTTTTTTGTCATATTTCAAAATGATATTTTGATTTTCAAGAATTTAATTTGGGGGAATTTCTATATATAAGCTCATAAAAGATCACGTATATCATAATTTTAAAATTTTAACAACACATTTAAAAACAGATGGATTTTGTAATTTTAAAATAAGGTGGGAGTGTGCACAATTCACCATGGTCTTGATATTTGAACTCAGAGTATGCTGTGAATGAAAATAAATTAGGTTTTAGTCCTTCAATCCTCTTCTCTTAGTGAATTCGTATGGCTCGTACCATATTATTAAATCTTAATTAGAAAATTAATAATACTTGACATGACATTATCAAATTGGTTTGGACCAAGTCAAGTCTTGTTCAAAGTTTATTGCAATTATTATTCAAGGATCATCGTTTTCAAAAAAAAAAATACTATTAATTACCTAGTATCACTTAGGGATGGCAATGGGACGGGTCCAAACCCGGACCCGCATTGAACCCACCCCGTCGGGGCAGGTCTGGACCCGCTTCAACCGGGTTTGGAAGCGGGGCGGGTCGGGTCCTGGGATTGGCCGAACTCGCCCCGGACCCGCCTCGCTATACATTTTTAATTTTTTTTTAAAAAAATATGATATTGATTATACATTTTACTTCTTTGATTGAACAATAAATAGTCATTATTTAATTTTATATCAAAATTCATGTGTTCATGTTAAAGAAGTTGGACATTTTGAAGGAAATAAGAGCACATTAATAAATATTTAGTAGTTTAAAGATAGTTTTACAGGCGGGGCGGTAAACCCGCCGGGTTCGGGGGGTCTAGGCGGGGCGGGTCCGGGTTTTATGTGTAGCGGGGCGGGTCGTGGGATTGGCCAAACCCGTCCCATACCCGACCCGTTGTCATTCCTAGTATCACTTAGTGAGAAAATTTGATATTATCCTACCGGAAGTAAGGGGTGAATACATAAGATGAGAATAAGAGGTAGTTGTCTCCTTAAAAAAAAAATCATTACACCAAAATTAACTTTTTTTTTGTAATTTGGGCCTCCAAAATTGCAGTTTATCCCCAAAAATTATATTTTGATCTCTAAATTTGCTCTACCAACAGTGTCATGTGGTAGCTTTTACGATTGAATTTAAATTGATACGAAATATTTCATGTTAATCTGATGATGCCTCGAAGGGAATCCGCTCTCTCTCAAAGAAAAGATTGGTATTGCATGTCTCGGGAGCTAAGAATATCTATTTAAATGGATGAAAAAAAAAAAGTAAAAGTTAATCGTCGTTATTTTAAAGTCAAAATATACTATATATTAACTGTTCAGCAATATTCGAACTCGTGTGGGGGAAAATTAAACCAAAAAAATTAAAAAAGCTCACATTTTGAAGTTTATCCCATCTTCAAGACCAAAGAAAGAAAGACAAATTGCGGAAATAATTGATCTAAATGCTTCAATTAGAGTTGGCATGAGCCGTAAATTCAGAAGCAGTTTTGGCTTTTAAAATGCTTTTAAAAAATGTTGACTTATTCAATACATTCCAAGTGGAGTAGATGGAATATAATGATGGGGACTTTGACTTTGGTTCATATTGTTAATTGTCAGTCCTATTTTACATAGAATAAAATAATTCTCGAGAAAAATTAAGTAATATAAATATACAAGACAAAGAGTTTTCTCTTTTTCATATTGGGAGATGATGATTTTTTTACAAGATTTTTGGACTACTGCATAGATTAAAACTCGAGTCATCCTAAAGAGGATACAAGATTTTTGTTGGTACTATTTATTTAAATCAAAAATTGAATCAGTTTAAATAATTGTAATAAGAAGAGAAAGTATACTGTAAACAAACATCAAACAATCAAACTAAAAAAACATTAGACTTACAGCAGTAGTTATAAACTGAAGACTTAACCAACAAGAGTTTGGAAACAATTCTAAACGAGGCCGCAGCAAGCCGTATGCCCGTAAACTCAAAGTTTCCCGTCTTAGCTTCTGGCCTCCTGGACAAGTGAATTCCAAGGTACAACGTCCAATCACCTCTGTTCGGATTGAAGCAAAACTCCGAACAGACTATCTCGAACACTAGCAGTGTGCAGTACTCTCAAAGCAGAATGCTATATGTATGCAGATTTTTCGATGAAGAAAGCATAGAGCTGGTGCAGCTTATATAGCTGACAAGCAGACATCTCTAAAGGTCACATATAATTAAATGTAATGCTTATTGTGGTTGATGAAAAGTCTCAATACTTAATTGATTTGTATCTCATTATAAACAAATCATAAGTGTCAATTGCTCAATGTGGGATTTCTTTAGCATAATTGACTATTTATAGTTAACTTACTTTAATTTTATTCTCATTAACAAAATTAGACCAAATTATTGGGTTTTTATTCATTAAACCTAATAATTAATAATTAATCACAACAACCATCCGGCTAAGGCCAGAGTCTCAAAGGATTGTTTTTCATACAACGGGATGTGAACACATTCTTGTAGCATGCGCTTAGTTTTAATTTAATCAAACTTTTAATTAATTGGAGATTTGACCATTTAAGTGTATTATATGTTGTTGATTGTGGGGGAAATATTGTCAAAGTTCAGATGTAAAATACTTTGTTTTGATCTAAAATTAACTTAAAATTGAAATTCAAGAATTACGAATCCAGGGATTTGAAATTTATCAAAACAATATGATTCCATCTAGACCAACCAAATACATTTGATTTCATTGTTGTAAAGTTTTCACATTGATCCAACTTTAAGACTAATAATTACAGTTCTTCGTTTGCCTATATTTTCCAAACAAAACAAAGTCAAAACATATGAACATATTAGTTTGATGTTGTTATATTTACGGGAATCATCACTATGGATGTGGAATATTTCATATTCCAACAGGCTAGTTTGATGATATTGCATTTACGGGAATCATTACTATGGATGTGAAATATTTCATAAAGTTATTCATCAATGGTTGATATATCTCTATATGATATAATCAATTTTGTAATAGTACTGTACTATTATTTATTTATTTATTTATTTTTTGCTGGGAACTGAAGACCATTGAATCAGTCCTCAGCTGACTTAATCACATTTTTCAACAATAAACTTTAGTATTTGTGGTCCAATGGTTATCATATTTTAACATAAACCAGATATCTAATTATTTGAAATTTAACGATGAATGTATTTTATCATAAAATAAATATTGAACTGTTATTTAAATTAAGAAAAAATATATAGAATATGAGAGATTGGAGAAGTTGCGTATGAAATTAGTACTGTATATGTCAATGTCTGAAAGATCCATTTTGAAGTATATAATTAATTAAATGGCTAACAAAATATTATCTGCCTACCTTTTAATTCTGCATTGATTGGGACTTCCAATAAAATACCAAATGCCATTCACGGCCTTTTTGCATATCGACGCAACTAAGGTCAATAATCTCATGCTAACAAAATATTATCTGCCACCTTTTAATCCTGCATTGATTGTTATTTTATACTTGGTCATCTTGGTAAATAAGAATTCTTCAAATTTCACCCAATCAAGATTAGAATTAGAATACATCCTTCGAATTGATTTCTAATATTTGAAATTAACAAATATAATGCATATATGTAACATATGTAATCAGTTGCTAGTTATTCGTTACGCAATAAAACTCGAACAAGATCCATAATCCCCCTAGTCACGAATTCACATAAATTATGAACTGTCGTAGGATCGAACGCTTTTCGTTTTATCAAATCTTATAAGTAGGTGTTTGTAATTGCTTATGAAAACTGCTTATCTGCTTTTCAGATAAAAAAACAGTTTTTGGGTGTTTTATTTGTTTGCTTTTGCTATTGCTTCTCTAAAAATAAGCAGAAAAAAGCAGAAGCAGAGAAGCAGGCCATGACATGCTTTTGACTGCTTTAAGTTGTTTTGTGGTAATTTCGTAATTAATTTAAGTTTATTAAGCTGTTTTTTTATTTAAATAACAAACACTCAATGCTTTTGCTTAAAATCAACTTTTTCCAACTTTAAGCAAAAGCAACATAGAAGTGCTTTGAATAAGCAATTGCAAACACACCCTAAATCATACAACAGTTCAAGAGCGGGTAAATTAAAATAATAGGTATACTTATTGCCAATCTTTGGTAATTTGTTATTTTATTTAATTTTGAGAATTACTAGCTTTACTTTAATTCACGGGAATAATTATTATTTCCCTCCTTTATGAAACCATTTTTTCTCACATGTATTGAGTCGGGTTGCAGATTATAGATATGAAAAGGAAGAATGAATAATTGATGTGCGTTAAAGGGACAAGGGGGGCAAAGAGATACCAAACTCAGGGGAACCAAAGAGCATCTCCCACGTGCAAACCATGTGTCGGCTACGGCCAACGGTCAAATGGCGGTGCACCGGTGGGGATACGTGCCAGCCACATCCTTATCAGAGGTTACCCAGTTTTTTGAAACATTGAAATTTGGCAAAGAGACTACTTCAAAGAACTGCTGACTCACTACAGTCTTTATTTTGACTTTTACTATTATTAGTATAATGTTTTTATATATTATTATTATATTAATCGACAAGCTTTTGTTGGGAAAGACTACATATATTAGGTTTAATGAGCCCGAATCCTTTGGATTTTGCGCATCACAGGAGTTTTGTGCACTGAATTTGCTGATTTTAAACTTGGTTATGAGCGTATTTTTTTAAGTTTTTGTTTAATCCATTTTGGATATAAGCCAACGTGGTTTACTAGTACCTAGTAGTCTCACTAATGGAATAATGGTATCTCTTGCTTAAAGATTAGTCTGGAAATGAAGGTCAATTGTACTGATAGGTCAGAATTTTATATTACCACAAGCCCATTGTTTTTATAACCCAGTTTCCAGGTTTACCTTTTTATTATATTTGGAGATAGCAACCATGATCCCTCAGTTTTGTTATCAGGCTAACCGTGAGATATACAGAAATTGACCAGGGTTTGAAACCTTAACTGCTGATGTTCACCAAGTTTCTAACTTAGAAGAATGAAAAGTGTCCTCCCTAGGATTCAAACCCACACTGGTGTAGAAAGTATACCTTTAGTACCCCTCCATTTGCCAACTCCGTTGTGCCCTGGGCACAAGCCCATTTTTCTCTTGTATATTTTTCATTGATCTTCGCAAAAAATCAAAGTATACTGTCTATTTTAAAATTCTAACAACTTGGGTGATGAAATATGTAAATATACTATAATTGGGTTTTTCTTCTATGTATCAGGCGTGCATCAACACCAACATATATATATATATATATATATATATATATATATATATATATATATATATATATATATATATATATATATATATATATATATTGGTATGGGTGCACCCGTTGAATCGAAGGAAAACACATTATAATTTATAATCATGTACCCAACTCAAGATTTTAAGAATCAATTATATAAGAGTACATTTGGGTTATGTGATTGTTAAAAAAAATTCAAATCATCAATTTCTTTTAATTCTATTAAATCATTCTCTCAAATTCAAGCCCAAAAATATCCTAGAACTTAAAAATAAAAAAGATGTTGAATCTTCATAATTATTAAAAATTATTATCTGTTTTCGTAATTAAATATAAGTTTATCTATTTATAAATACAGGGAGTGGCTAGCTTATATACATTTAATATTGTCAAACAAACAAAGCTTTAGTAAATGGGACCTATATTAACGAAATTTTATTGGCTATCATATGGGATATATCCATCATCCCATCCAATATGAGACATATTCTCAATGTTGGATGAGAATATATCAATATATGATTGGATCTACCTCATTGATAGCAAATAACAAATTCATATTAACATAATTTAATAATAATATCTAAAAAATAATAGGCTACTGACCTCAATCAAAATATTCTTCTCTTCAAAGCATAAATATAAAGACATCACAAACCAAAATGTAGCCAAATTGTCAAACCCTCCCAATCTCCTCCTTCAGTAAACCTACTTCATTCTTCTTTCTTAAATCTCCATGTCTCAAAATTTCGGTGATTTTTACTATAATCACCCCTTTCAACATATTGATAATGGCCACAACAGCGCCGGCTTTAGCTCTTCCGCTTATTTGCAGAACCCACCTGTTCAGAATCTACAAATGATTGATCAGTCCAATAATTACCAGAGTTTCACTGAGTTTTTTCATGGAAGCTTTGATCAGAATGTTTCGGGTTCATTTGGGTCAACGTCTTCTGAGAAGTTTTACGCCGTGAAGGAGGAGCAGAAACAGGTGGTGGACGGTGCCTGCGGTGGTGAAAACCCTACTACGCCCAACTCCTCCATTTCCTCTTCTTCGAATGAGGCAGCAGCAGGTGAGGAAGATTCGAGCAAGAACAAGAAATTAGATAGTAAAAACGAGAATCCTGAAGATGGAGAAGACAGCAGCTCTAAGTAAGAGTGAGATGTTTATTTATTTATTTATGTTATTAACTTTTTGTGGAAATTAAAGTTAATAATTGTTGTAAATTGATGGATGAAGGGGCTCTAAAGGGAAGAAGAAAGGAGAGAAGAAGCAAAGGGAGCCCAGATTTGCTTTCATGACCAAGAGTGAAGTTGATCATTTGGAAGATGGATACAGATGGAGAAAATATGGACAAAAGGCAGTCAAGAATAGCCGCTATCCAAGGTTTGATTAACTTATTTCTTGTCCTAATTATGTTAATTTCTTGGAAGTTAATTGAGATTCTAGCATAAATTACATGCTAATATTTATGTTCACCATCAACTTGTTTGTATTCAACCTTAAACGAGTTGCATGCTTTACAATTATTTCCACAATGAAAGAACTCGAAGATACTTAGTACTTCAGTCGTCGATATATATTGGAATACCAAAATTTATATTTTAAGAATAAGAAACCCTTTGAAAAAATTAATATTTTTAAGAACAAGAAACCCTTTGAAAATAACCACCTAGTGTGAATTGAAATCAAGATTTCATCGTCGATGGACAATCCAGCATCGGTCTCGATTATGAGCCGGAGGTCTCATGTTCGAGTCATGTTCGAGTCTCCGTCCGTTCGAGATAGTTGTAGTAGTTGCTCGAAAAAAAAAGTTCAAGATTTCATGCAACTGTGTCAATAGTTATCATATAAATGTTATCTTGTTTCACGATTCTGCACTACCCAATAAAACACCTTGCGAAAAACCCCCTTGCAGAAGCTATTACAGATGCACAACTCAGAAATGCCCAGTCAAGAAACGCGTCGAAAGATCTTACCAAGACCCTTCTGTCGTCATCACGACGTACGAAGGCCAACACAATCACCATCTTCCGACAAGTCTCCGGGGAAATGTGGCAGGAACATTCTCTCCCTCCATGCTAACTCCGTCGTTGACAATGGAAGGTCCACCAAGCAACTTTCCTCAAGAAATGTTTGTTCATCAAATGCCTTACAATATCTACGGCTATGGCGTCGGCGGCGACAGCAATGTGTATCATCAGCAAACTTTAAACCCACGTGACAATCAACAGTACCAGATTTCTGATTATGGTACGCTGCAAGATATATTTCCCTCAGTCTTCCCGAAACAGGAGCCCCGATGAGACATTCTAGGTCTAACCCGTTCCGAGGTTTCTTTATTTTTATTTTTAGTTTTTATAATTATTTCGCAAAACCTAAGAATCACTTGTTTGTACTTAATATATTATTATCATCATGTTAAATTTACATACAAGTAGTAACAATCTCATCTGCTATTATCGTCTGATTTATTAATCAGTTGAGTATGGTTTGAAAATTTATGTGCAAATTATATATTTATTTATATAATTTGTCATGGCATATGGTATGGACAGTTTTGTTTCTTAATAATTGGGAAGATGATTTTTAAGGCTTTATACAAGTCTAAAATGTGAGCCATTTTTCCAAAGAGGAAGGTGACACAGCAAGTATCAAGTGTCGGAATGGACAGTATTTGACTACATAATTCAAATATGACAAAAATTTAAATTTTTATGTTGACGCCACACATTATCATCATCATGCATGACGAAACAAATTTTACCTATATATTAAGAGGTTAAGGACTCACTATTTATTACTATTCTCATGAATAATCATGAATAGTATTTTTTTTGTTAAATAAATTTTTTTTTTGATTTGCGGGTTTGACCCAAACCGACTAGAATTTTTTTATTTATAGCGGTTGTTGATGCGCGGATTGGCCTGAACCGACTCTGTTGGTTAAAAAATAAATTTTTTTTGTTGATGCGCGAGTTTGACCTGAACCAACTGGAATTTTTTTTACTTATATCGGTTGTTGATGCACGGATTTGGCCTGAACCTACGCGGTTGGTTAACAAAAATTTGTTCATGCGCGCGTTTGACCTTATCCGACAAGGAAAAGATATCCAGTTAGTTGGTTATTTTTTTTACATTCAATTAAAGTAGTACTGTCGTTTTTTAAAAAAAAAAAAATTGTTAAAGTTAGTTATTTGATGTTGTTTTTGATCAAATTAGAAAAAAATTTGACTAATATGCTTGTACTTGGCACCTCGTTTTGTGAGGTGCCAAAAAAAAACTAGTAGAAGATAAGTAGAAAGAATCCATAAAACCTTTTATTTTATGTAAAAAATTTCTAACCTCAAAATATATTTAGTTTGTCTCAACGTCGCCATCATGCAAAGTAAGAAGTTTGACTCAGGAATTGTTTGTTGAAATCGGTTCTCAGATAAGCTTGTGCACTTAAATTTTTTTATAACAAATTTAAGTGGGTTCTTTCCTTAAGTTGACCGACTGTAGAAATGGTTTAAATAAATGTTAATTTATTTAATATCTAAATTAAATGTGACTATTAAGATAATTATAATTAAAAATAATTACTAGAAGTCCGTAGAGCTTGCCGGAGTATGTTAGAGGTCACCGGAGCATGTCAGAAGCTTTTAGGAGCTTCAAAGGGGGTTGCTAGAGTTTGTTGAGGTTCCAACAAGGGTGATGGTCCAGTGGTTGTTGAAGATGTATATATTTAATAATTATATTGTTGACCAATCATATTGTAGATATGTGGCGTGAGAAGCGTGGATTGTTGCATTTGTTATTTGGGTAACGAGGTGATTTGTGTATGTTACCTATTTATATTTTGTAGCTTATGCCTTTTGGCAGCTATCTGATATTGGATTTATTGAAATCTAAAAATATTTTGTAATGAACGTAAAGAAAAACCTTCTTTGGATTTGTCCAAGATCTTTGGAATTCATTTATTTCTATCCTGGGTGGCTTGCTTTGGTTTTGGTGCATTTCATGTAACAAGCTTGATACAAGATGCTCGTTGAAAAGGAATTTCCAATTGTACAATTTCAGAGATTCAAGGATTGTATTTTCTATTCTCGATTAACATTAATCAAAATAATAGAAGTCTCATTTGTATATTACGAGAGAATTATGGATAGGCTAACAAAAAAAGACAGAATTAATGATTTGTTGGGATTCTTACATTTAGTTATAAGATATTTATTTCATATGAATTTTCGCCTATTACTGATACCGGTTCTAGAAAGTCACGTCGCGATAAATTAGGAAAATAAAATACAAACAAAGAAATGAAAGGGTGTCGAATTCATATTCATGTTGGATGAGAATATTCTGATCCAATGGTTTGATGTATTCTTAAGAGCAATGTTCTTAAGTGTAACATCAAACCAACTGGTAATGAGATACTAGCATGACCTTATCCGTCATCTTATATAAAAATGTCAAATTTAATTTGGATATGTGGGGTCTTTTTTTTTACGTAAACCTCATATTTCATAATCAAATTTGGACCATTTATTCAAGCATTATGATATTGTTCTTACGACAGTAGGAACTCACCGATGTTTACCCTCGACATATACAACCATTCATCAAATGACATATATGCACTACTGTCACATAGTCTGCCAAGTAATATGTCTATGATCAAAATAATAAAGATGATCAAAATAATAGGTCACGCCATATACAAGAGTCACATAAGAGACTATTGTTGACCTAGACCCCAATGACCAAATTGATTAGTTTGCTGGAATAACACAAGCTTTAGATATGTCCGACCAAGGGTCATAAACCATCTTGAACCGGACTGGAACCGGCCCGTGGTCAATGGGTCGGTTAACCGAGTCAACTATTCGAAGAGTCATAATTTTACTAACCCGTTAATCGTCGGTTAATCGGCGGTTCAAATATTTATTTTAATTTTTTATTTACATTTTTAAATTTAAAATATATGTTAAGGTGTGGATTTGAACTCAAGACCTCCAACTTGAATAATTAGCTTCAACTACTGTGATGTCCAGATTTATTAATAATCCATTCATTGGATTAAATTATGATATTTACATGATGTGTCGGGACTTAATTCTTGGGTATCGGACTTTGGACCGGAGTTGGGATAAATGATTCCAGGTTGAATTTATAGTGTTAATTAAATTCGATGAGATCCTTAAATTCTTGAGAATGTTATTTTAGTCTAGAATTGGAATAAATAAATTACGGATTGAACAACTATCACGATTAAATTTAATGATGGGTGTTTACACATTAAATTAGTGAGATTTGAATAAGAATGATAAATTGAGGAGTTAAATGATAATTTTGTGGGTTTGTTGGCTTAGGGTTTCATAATAAAAGGTAAAAACATGCACACTAAACCCATTTCAAACACTAACATCGACCTCCACTCCTCTCCCCCCCTCATTCACGTCGCCGCCAACCCCTTTCACGCCCTAGAGGAATTTTGGCTCAATTTTTATCCGGTTTGTGCAAGATTTTACATGATTCTTCGGGTTTCGGGATAACCTATTATCTTGTCGGCTTTAAGGTACGTGGTGACGTACGAGCATGTATAATATGAATTATTTCATATTCCAGTATTCATATATGTGAATAATTGTGATGACCGAATATAAGGGAACAAATATCAATATGTGAAATGATTTTGATATATGTGGTATGGGGACACGTAAATGTACGCTGTCCGATTTTGGAGTTGGGTATTATGTGAATTAAGTTTGATATATGTGGTATGATGGACTCGTAAATGTACGTGGTCCAGATATGGAGTTGGGTATGGATGCCGTTGGCAAGACTAGTATGAGAAAGTGTTCAGTGAGCTAGATAACTCATTGACATGGAATTATTTATGATTGAGCATAAATAATAGATTCTTGTTGTATTGAATTCATTGTGTGGTTGAGTATCATATTTTCTGTGAAGATACTAAACTTGATGTTATGAAATCGTGTAAGCTTGAAACATGAACATTGTGTGGAAGCTATACAGATTCAGAACTTCACAGGGAGTACATTTTATCGATTTTCGATACTCTTAAATCGTGATATCATTATCTTTATGCATTGTTATGATATGGGTAGTGTGATGTTGGTATGCTCACCCTGTGTGGGGGCTGTTTCTGTTGAAACAGGTATTACAACTACAAGGTTATTTTGGCGTAGCAAGCTCGAGCTTGGTTGGACAATATTGCTTCCTGAAATGTAGAGTGAGATTGGGTAAATGGTATACATTATTTATGCAACTAGATGGGTATTCATTATTTGTTGCTCATATGTGAGCACTTGGAGTCGTGTATATGGACTGTATATTGGTGTTGAAGTTCACTTTTTATATCTTCTTAGTATGGTGACTTCCTTGGCTGGGAACTTACTTATGGTTTTGATTGCTTTTAGTATCGTGTTTTTCCCTGGCTATGAATTATTTTTGGTGATGTGTTTTATTTTCGGATAGCTCAATTTATGGGGAGACTCTGCCCAAATTTTTATAAAAGTCTTATTGTAGATGTGAGGCATGTAATGAGATTCTTTTAAAGAATGAAATTTTTTTATACTCATACGACGTCATAAATACACTAATGACGAGTTAAGAGATTGGGGTCCTACAACTACTAAGCTATAAGAGTCTTGTTGAACTAAATATAGTGTTATAATTTATATATATTAACTAAACAAATATATCTTACACATTCTGATTATCTGAGCTAATTTATTTCACATTATTTTATGTTTAATACAAGGATGAAAACACATTAAAATCATTTTTACACTTTATTTCAAATTTCAATAATATTTTAAATTTTTTTTAAAAAAAATAAGGGACAAACCGTAACCTTAACCGTTGGTTAACCGTAATCGGAATCGAAACCGAATGTAACCGGCGGTTCATGAACAGTAACCGGAACCGTCAATGAAGGTTAAGGTTAAGGGTCGAGCTTTTGTGAACCGTATAACCGGCAGTTCTGAACCGTAGTCAGGTCTAGCTTTAGGTGATATACTTACTAGTTTATCAACTTGTGTCGTGCATGCCTTTTATAGGAATGCTGCTTATCGAATCAATCCGGTCTTATTCGAATCGGAACCGATCGGTTTCGGACCCGGTAATTTCGGAAATGGTCCGATCCGGTAAGGTATCGAAAAGGATCCGATTCCGGTCCCAACCGGTTTCAGGTTGGACCGGTTCCGATTTTTTAGAAATTTTTTTTCAAAAAATCGAGAAAAATGTTGCTTGGAGGATTCGAACACGCGGTTATCACCTTTTATACTGCAGCTCTAACCAATTGAGCTAATGGCCTTTGTGTTTTTAAACTAAACTCGAAAATATTTATCAAAATAAAAAAAATTAATTTGTTTTAAAATTTATAGATCTGGTTCAAGTTTAGCTTCGGAACCGGATCCGTTTGGTCAGGAACGGGTAAGATACCAGGGACGGTAGAACTGATCCGACCCGGTATCTTACCGGTTCAAAACCGGTTAGTCCCGGTTTTGGTTTCGAACCGGGCTAGCCGATCCGCTTTTGGGCGAGTCAATCACTCGGCCGATTAAACAGCCCTAGTTTTAACTCAGGAGCGTCCTCTCTCTTGAATAAAAGAAATGCCAAATAAATAACCCTATATGATAATCTCCATGCGTATTTCTACTAAGAATTAGACGAAATCTCTGGGCCTTTCGACTCCATAAATTTTTGTCACCTTTTCCCAACATCCAACAACAATCTTCCTTTATTCTCCTACTGTGATCACCAAGTCATTTCTTTCCCTTCCCATTCATGGTTCTCTTCTCATCTCGCTCTTCATATGAGGTACATCTTTAATTTTTATTCTCGAGATTCATTCGGGAAGTTTGATGGTCAAAATAATTTAAGGTTCCCATTCAGGGTATTGATAAGTTTTTGTGAATCAGGTGAAAACAATGGGTGCATCTGAACAGGTAAGAACACAAAAAAAGATTTAAAAAAATGCAAGGCAGTGTATCAGTTCTTCTTAGCACATCGAGAAATATGTTTCTGCAGATTCATTTCAGGGAACCTGGTTCATTCCAAGGCCCTCGACCTCAGAGCAGACACTAATGGAGAACAAAAACTTTGCTTGCACTGTAGTGAACTGTAGCTTGATCCTAGAGGGAGGCGCATGTTTTAATCCTAACAGTCTTCTGAATCATGCTGAGTTGCCATGAATCTTTACTACCAGAAACAGGGAAGGGATTCTTGGAATTGTGATTTCAAGAAATCAGGAGTCATTGTTGTCAGTTGTCACTGACCCTAGCGAGTATCCTACGGCTATTTATACAAATTGATAGAAACACAAACACACGCACAATTACCCCGAACTTTTATGGATTTTGCAGGCTACGGGAAATGCAAATTTGAGTGTTCTTGTTAAGAGTAACTGCTGCAATGGAACATTCTGAATCTTTATGCGATCAATAACCTGAGATTGATGATTTTCGTTTCTGTTATTTTTCTGTAGTTTGCCAAATTAATTAAAATCTTGTTGAGTTATTCAATGAAACAGGATCTGTCGTTACACGAATGGTTTTTCGGATTAATAGTTCATTGTTTTCTGCTAATTAGTTTACAAAAATTACCACGTCAGAGTCTACAAACTACAAACACCTCGTCTATCAGTCGTTGGAAGATAAATTTTTTTTTCAGGAATTCATATTATAAAGGAGATCACCTTCGGTTACAGAGAGTCGGGTCAAGAAGTCAAGATAATAGTTGAGAATGATTAATATCAAAGCACGCATGCAAGACAAAATAATTTCAATGTGTTGCAAATCCTGGCAAGTTGAAATAAAGAAACTAATTGTTTTCAGCATGGGGGGTAGCAGTAAAGAAATGACATACCCCAACACAAACTATCATCCACAAGACCGGGACGATTATTGTTTCTTGCAGCTGATTCGGTAGACAAATCAAATCCGAGCATGGCTTTTCAAATTCCCAGTTTCCAGATTATGCACTTGTGCCTTAAGCGACTTGAGGTATCGAACAGCCTCATCAAGAACAGTCGCAGTACTTGTCCGTTTGGCTCCGGGAACCATTCTTTTTAATACCTTCACCATCTTCCTCATTCTCTCACGTTTTTCGTAATTGCAGTGAATCAATGATGTCCTGAAAACTGAACTCTTTCTGGGAGGCGACTCATAATTAGAGCATGAATCTGAAGAGTTACATTCATATATTGCATCTGTTCGTGCTGTGCTCATCTCATCATCGTCATATTCTTCGTTTTCTACATCTTCCATGCTCAAAAGTGCATCAATAACATTGGAATCTTCTTCCAGAAGAGATGAGACTTTTCTCTCATAATTTGTATCCTTCTTATCATCTTTGTCTCGCAAGATTGATGCATTATCAGCAAGACCACAATCTAAGAATTTGGAATGTATTTCAGGATGGATCATAATCTGCCTTTTTGTATTAGCTTGGTCCAAGATAAGATAATTTCTAGGGCAGGCATCATAGGATTGGATATCAACACTGTGGAAGGGCCTAAGAGGCTCAATACTCGAGCCCACGGGCGCGATTCTATTGTCAAATGCAGGGGCCTTATGAGTATTTTGCATGTAATAGCCCACTTGACCAACCAGATGGAAGTATGGCTGATCACTATGCATGATTATGAATTACAAACAATTTCAAGGTCAAAGTAACTTGAAGCTACAAGTAGGTAAAAGCTCTTGGAGTACGTATGTATGGCTTAGTACCTCACAAAGGCAATTAATCTTAATGTCTTAACACTGTTGCCGAACTTAGATTACGTGACTGGTTTAAGCAATTGACGGAAATACTGGGCCTGTATGCAAAACACATCCAAGAATACTCAAGAATTTGAACATATATGCGGAGGAAATGCTACAAATCATGAATTGTGAACGTGGATACCGGTGAAATACAAAACACTAACCTGACGAACTTGCATCAATTGGTAAAAAGCAATGCCCCAAACGGTCATTATAAGTTTTCCCAGTTCTTTCACTTTTGTATTTTTCTTTCTGGCAACCGCAAAGTGCATTCTAACTCTTCCAACCAAAATAAGTTACAGGAATATGGAGATAGCTAAAATCTGGCAACTCAACAAAAATTTAACCTGCAAAGATTACAGACTCAATGAATAAAAAGGAGTAAAATACAATTCCCAACCTGTCATTTGTCTTCTACAAACATCAATAACAGCGTAGGGACTAAAAGAATAAGCACAAAATTCTAAACTCAGAATCATTTCATCCCCATTATCCGTAAGCTTTGATGTCTTCCTATGATTTTCAGAACATTCCTAGAGACATTTTTAAGAATGTTAGATAGAAACATGGGGAAAAAGGAATCAGCCGACCGGGATTCATTTGAACTCATTATCATATATCAATTAAAAAACAAATATACGTGAATCATGTATTCTTGTCTAGCATATCATTCGCACTCATCAGTTTCAACGGCTCTAAATTGTTAATGTGACGATGGAATGTAAGAAGTGAAAAGATCTCAAGGGAGGAGTGCAACTCACCTAATTTGATCACAGGATAACATGAAAGACGATGACCAATTGTACACACTTCCCATAATAATTCTGAGATTGTGATGACATGTTCCCTTCTTTGGCCGAATCACTATAAACTTGGAACACAACTTTTTCTGCCATCAACATCATAAAAAGAATCAAATGAAAGCAGGCATGATAGAATCCGTACGAAAAAAACAGTTGACGATTAAAACCATTGTGTTTGATTCCACTCTTAACAGTTATGCTAATTCTTAGAGTGAAATCATTTATCACAAAAGGCATTAACTTTCGAATAAAAGCACCAAATTTCCAATATATAAATACACAACAGATTTAAAATTGAAATACCACATATCGAAAGTCCATGCCTTTACTAGTTTGACAACCCGCGTACAATAGATGCAGAGAATTTGTAAACTGAATCACAAAACACCAAATTTATTTCATAAAATAGCTAATTATTTCAAAATAACAACATATGCATATGCACATAAAGAGCAGTTGTACACGCGTTCGCCCTAAAGACAATGCTACAAGATTCCCAAATGGAAAATCAGTAACAAAAAATATAGATGGACATCAATTTTATCCTTAATCACATAAACATGACCAAAAATGAGATTCATACCCCTTCCTTCTTAGCACTCATACAAGCAAACACAATAGGCAGGTGAAAACAAGAAAAAGAAAAGCAAAAAACCCAAAGAAAATAATGAGGAAGAAGATGGAACAAAAAACTTGTTTCAGAGAGTTTAAAAAAAGAACAAGAATAAGAAACACGTTTCGAACAAACCCGACAAGGAAATATGGAATCCAAATAAGGTTTCTTGATAACAAGATCCAAGCCCCCAAATTTGAATATATTTATCTTAGGAAGTAAGCAGTTTTCAGTGTAGTAGCTCGGTGCGGGTGTCAAGAGCTATCTGATAGGTCGAATGAGGTATCTGAAGACTGTCGGATTTTGGAAATTGGGATGCGGGTGGGTTTGGTGGCCGTAGGATAAGAGAGTGCGCGTGACGAGAAAAGGTGAGCCCTTCACGAGGTTTGACGAAACATGTACCTATTATTGGAATTTGTTTGGAAAATTTTCCTATAAAGTGTTTACATCATTTATCTAATCCCATTGTTATATGCTGTATTCAACCTAATTACTTTTCGCATTTACTAAGGAGTGAAACTTTACCTTCGATTCTAATTTATTATCGAATGAAATTTTTCAAGCATTAGTTTTCAAAAACTAAAAGCACCAACAAACTATTGGGCTCAAGCAAATGGAGTGTGGAGATAAATTTATATATCTAGGAAGATTAATAATTTCAAAAAATTTGAGTGTTTACTCGTCTTTTTCAGCCTCCTACATGCTATGATGACAAAGTTCAAACGGAATATTTGTTGGCTACCATATGGAATAATCCCTATAAAATGGCTCAGATTTATCAATAGATTAAGTCTCACATAAAAAAAAAATTAATGATTCTGAGTCATTAATCCAATACTTGAGTATTATCTCATGGATAGCCAAGAACAAATTAGTATTTGACTTCTTACATGGTGAATCTTTATTGGATCTTACTAATTATGTATCACTCGGTTTAATTGATGTTATCCTGAAAGCCATTGGATTGGCACACCCAATATTTGGGTGTGTCAATCCAATGGTTGGGGGGTACCCAAAGGGCACTGTCATTAAAGGCATCCTCAACATAAACGTATCACTCGATGCAAAAACCTTATACAATGTTATAATTTATACGGTTGCTGAAAAGTGAATGACTACCTGTTTTGCTGTTTTTTTTTTTTTTGCAATAAAAAAATTGGTTATCGACGATCATCAAAATTTGAATTCACTCATATATGTTTGTAAAATTTCAGCATAATATAAAATATATATAGATTTTGTGTATATTTTTGTGTATTAGTACCCAAATCTCTATGTTTTACTAAGATATGTCATTGCTAACAAAGTAACAATTGAGTTTTCTAGATGTGTAGTGGTTGGTTTATGAATCAAAGAATATATTCCTCTAATAAATGCTTAGCCTTCGAAATTGAATTCATCGTTATATCATTTTCAAATACGGTGGCTTTCCAGATTTATTTAATGCGCATGCTTAAAAGCACGCTTCTGTTGTTGGCAGCTGGCGCCGTGTGATGAACAATTAATGTCGCTTTTTTCTTTTTTTGATTAACAATGTATCCAGGTTTTTGCATGACTAGTCTTTAGGTGACGGAACCGACCCCTCAACGCCGCCACCAGACGCTTTTTTTTCTTTTTTGCTTCAGCTCTTGTGACTCCACGGACAACTTGGTACACGAGATTTTGGGTTTTGTTTGAATGACAAATGAAATCTTGCAAAATTTTCCAATGACAATTTCATACCGTAAAATGAAGATTCAATGGCTATTATTTAGCCACGCTGCATGAGGGTGAGCATAGAAAAATCCTTTACGTGTGAACTGTGAAGCCCGTTTTTTTTTTTAATTTAGACCTTCCTCGATCATTCTTAGGCTGATCGCACCACAAATTTCTTAGTAAAGCAATTGTTCGACCATGTGATAGGCATGGGCGGATTTATTAAGGGGTAAAGGGGGGCAAAAAAATAAATTCTTTTATGTTAAAATAATTTTTTTTCAAAAAACAATTGTAATTTTTCCTTAAAAATTACATTTTGCCCCCCTTAAATTATATTTTGATATCTAAAATTTTTTTGACCTAAAATTTTTTTGTCCCCCTTTCCAAATATCTTTGTCGGTTGATAGCAAGTCCATATATGATGTCATATACACATTCAAGAAACAAACCTCATACTGACTATAGAAACAAATTTCAGAAACTTCTCTAACTGCAACTTGTCTGAGAAAATAATTTTTTTTAAATGGAACAATGATAAACCACCAGAGTAAATTGAGTAACTCGTAAATCAATTTTGAAGCACAAAAATTGAGTTTTATGATTGAATTTCATGTTTTTCTCTAGTAAATATTTATAGTATTGTAAAACTAGCTTTAAACTACCATATCATTATTAATTTGCTCTTGTTCCCTTCAAAATGTCCAATTTTTAAATGTGAACACATGAATTTGATACAAAATTAAATAATGAACGTTATAATTCAGTCAAAGAAATAAAATGTATATTCGAATTAAATTTTAATACAATAAAGTAAAATATGTATAGTTGGGTGGGTCCGAACCGGGTGAGTCAAAACTCAGGACCCGCCCCATCCCATTTTGGGACCTGGTCAAACGAGTCCAGAGTCGCCCCAGACGAGGCAGGTTTAATACGGATCCAGGCCCGGACCCATTGCCATCTCTATATAAAATGCATATTTTTGAGTTGTGCAATCAGCTATCCGTATGCATACACCATGTTTTATCCTAAGTCACATAAGTCTGATGCGGGAGCGGATGCGGATGCGTGGGTGCGTCAATTTGCAAAAAATTTGAGTGCGGGTGCGCCTTAATGCGCATATTAAAAATTAATAAATAAATAAATATATATACATACACACTGATGAAATGAAGTTAAACATACATAATATACATCATATTTAACAAACTCACATCATTATTATATTATTTACAAATTTACAATATGAAGTTCTTAACAACTTTGGTGTTTGCAGCTTTACCATTCCTAAAAAACATTAAAATTAGATTTTTATTGAAGAATCTAACATTTGCAGCTTTGCAAAAATGTTATAGTAGTGATACAACGTAATTTGAATCTTGTATTTGATCGTTCGTCTAGTAAGAATTCTCCCAAAAATATATTGTAGAAATAGAAATGAAGTATTAAAGTTTTGTTTTATTTTAAGATATAAAATAACGAATTTGAAAAATGAAACCAAAGTGTTCATATTTATTTCAACATGTTTGGTAATAGTATGAATTTATAAAAATGAGTCATATTATTTCCGGAGACTTATATTATTACTTTATGAAATGACTAATATAAACATTTAAATTAACTCAATAAAAATAAAGTTTTATTTATAAAGTTCATTCTATTAATTTTCATGCAAAAAACTAAGATATCAAATTTATTATTATTTACTCCGCAAAAATGTTGCAAAATCACAGATTTATCATACTTTCTTTTATCACATATTTTAATCTTTCATATGTTATTATGTCTTTTCATGATTCATTATCTATCTATTTACCATATAATATAATTTTCTTACCAACGGGAAATACCTAGAAACCATAAAAATTCTTCTAAACCTAAAATCGAATTTTTTTTTTATAAAACAAAAAAAAAAAATTCGGAGAATTAAGGAAGATTAACAAGACTTATTAACTTAGTGCACGACTTAGTAAATCTTAATGCGCGAATTAGGAAATCTTAGTGCGCGAATTATAAAATCTTAGTGCGCGAACTAGAAATTCTTAAAGCGCGAACTAGAAATTTTTAAGTCGTCTTAATGCGCCGCACGCGCACAGAGTTCGCCGGTTCGCGGCCGGAGCGCCAATGCGTGGAGGGGGGTAGGAGGATTATGTGACTTAAGTTTTATCTGCAAAACCAAAACATGTTTTTAAAGATGGCATAAGTTATTTTCATAATTTGAAATAACATACGTAAAAAGAACACAATATTACTTATTGATATCATTTTCATTCATTCCAAAACGATAAAATATTTTTTGAATAATACTCTTAAATTGTATTTTATTTCTTATTACAATATTTGCAACTCCCAAGTATAAATCTATTTATTTATGTCCTAAAAATGTTTCCCAATATTCACAATCATACAATTTAACAACCTTAAATGTTAGTTCGCAGCCTTCTATTTATTTGATGTTATTCATAACGACATTATATTTTCTTATAGATATATCTCATTATTGATTTAACATCTTTCATGTATTTGTGGTAGGGGTGCTTATCGGACCGGGTCGATTCGGACCCGGTCCGAAACCGGACCGGTTAGTCCGGTCCGGAACCGGTTTGATACCGGATCGGATCGGTTCTATCGTTTCGGATCCGGTATCTTACCGGCTCCGGACCAAACGGATCCGGTTCCGAATTGAACCGGAACCGGATCCATTTTATAAAAAAAATAAAAAAATTTCGATAATTCCTTTCCTTTTTTCCTTTTTTTTTTAAAAAAGAAAAAAGAAAAAAGAAAAATCCGGTTCCGGGTTGGTACCGTTCCAACCCGGAACCGGTGGAACCGGAACTGGATCCGATCCGGTTCCTTACCGGATCGGACCGGTTCCGCCCATAACGGGCCCAGAACCGGCCGGTTCTGGTCCGGACCGGACCGGTTCGAACCGGTAACCACCCCTATTTTGTGGTGACTAGGCCCCACTTTCTCACGTTCCCGCACCAAAGCCCAATAAATCTTCCTCCCTCCAACCTCGAGGTTAACTTTATTTGAATCCTTCAAACCCCACCCCCACCTCTTATAAATAACCATCCTCCATCCAATTTCCACAAAGTACACCAACACTCAAATCTATCAAACACTACTCTATTTAATCTTTTATCATACCTGGTCACAGATTCATGATGAAGAAGCCTTTGAGATTTCTCTACTTCTTCAAGAGGCTGAACAAGAAGAGCAGCGGCATAGACGGCGGCGCGTGTCGGTGGAAGCCGAAGAGCTCAACTGGGCTGAGGTGGAAGATCAAGAGGTTCAACTTACACCATTGGTTCGTTGATGGTTTCATTTTCAAGATTGTTTATGTTCTCGAAGCCGTGGCTCTCATCTCCACCGCTTGCTTCTTCTTCCTCTGCTGCGGCTGCCACCTCTGAATATTCTTGCAGATTAAGAACAAAATTACTATTGACACCGATCGGGGGATTATGTATAATTTTGTATGTTTTCGGAGCGAGGAATGTTCCTTATTTGAGAAAAGATTGTAAATTGTGGAGGTTTTTTATTGGTTATTTATTTAATTTGATTCGTTCAAATCATATCACGGTTTCTACTTTCTTGGGTATAATTTAATACAACTCTAATCGAATTGAAGAATGTATCGATGACGATAATGATAATGTTTAATGATATTGGTTGTACATTATTATTGACTTGTATTCTCAATATGATGATATTTATAATTGTAAATATACTTGGAATTGTAATTGTAATTATTTTAAAAAAATAATAAAAATAAAAAATATTCTGAATGTTTCAAATATAGTAACACGTGAACATTTCAAACCCTTTACTTTTTTTTTGTCAAAATGGATTTGAAAACAATTCTTTGTTGATCAATTGCAATTATAAATACAAGGATATTGTAAATATAAGTACGAATATAACGAGAGCACAAGCCAATAGGATACAAGCCACAATAGTTACAACCAATACTATTAAAGTACAACAATTACAACTACAAAGTATAACAAGCATTATATACCACGATAAATGAGGACAAAGACTCACATTTTACATTGGACTAGAACCCAAGACAACCCTAAAAGTTGGGTATTGGGGCCTCCCCTTTTGCCATAGGCCAAGGGGTAACTGGCGATTTATATAGAGAAATTAATGTTTCTAGTCCAATTTAAAATGCTAGATAAAAATATCATTTTTTACTAAATATTTTTTAATAAAAAGCCTTGAAATGTTAGGGCCTAAATTGCTCATTTTAACCCCTTTTTCATCTCACTTCATTACCACTATTACAATATAATTTTGAGTTGGGTTAGAATTATTAATTTCTCTTTTGAATAATGTTAAAATATAATTTTAAAATGAACCAATAACAAATGGAAGAGGCTTTGATAATGTTCAACAAATTCTCAACACAAACTTTGAAACAGATCCGCCACCCGTAGCATTGCAATACCAAAAAAAGGACTCAAAAATACAGAGTGTCATCTCAACTAACGGTACAACAAGGTACCGTGGTGTCCAGCGGAGGCCATGCGTCGTTATGCTGCTGAAATAAGGGACTCTCACATCAAAAAGAGTCGGCGGATCAAAACTTTCGACACGACTTCTTTCTTCACAAATCTCTGTATTATTTACATATATATAATATCATTTGTATGTCTCTATATTAATGCTTCTTTCTTCTGCTCTTCCCGTATCATTTGTCTCCTTCATTGCAGGAAAGTTCCCACATGTGACTCGTCGGCTTCGCCTAACATTTGTTTCCTCTCTGCTTTCCCTTTTCTTTCTGAAAAATATAATTGTTTGCGTACATTACCGGTGATCAACAAGATTCATTTACAACACAAAGTTAATTCATTGGATTTGAATCAATTAATTTTGTTAGAACTGAAAAATATCCATATTTCTAAATTTGCAATCTGAAAGAGACCAGCATTGTCAACCGGAGACATAAATAGAGTACATATTTGGCCATCATGGTGGCTTGCACTGTATCGAGGGAACCGAAGGCTCTTGAGTGGCGATGTTTGCTTGATGGGTTTTGAGTTCACCACAGTTTTGTAGTGCATGATAGTGGATGAGTGAAAGGAAGTGAAAAAACTATTTTAAAAAAAAAAGATTAAAGAATATATTTGGTAACTTAAATTAAAGCCAAATTCATCATAGTAGTTTATACGAGGCTTTTTTTAAGAATGCTTCCTATATATATGTACGTGAGAGATAGATTAACTTTATAGGCAACTCTAGCCAATGTATTGTGGATGAGTATTTTATTATTGTAAAAAAATTTGTAATAACGGCATTAATATAACTTAAATATTTAAGCTTATGTAATATATAATTAAGTCATTGTAGAATAAAAATTATATAAAAATAGTATGATGATTGATTAAGTACTGCCATGACTTTGACAAGCAATCTAGAATGATTTTCCGATTTTAAAAAGTGGATAACAGAAGATTAGCTAATGAGAAAATCTTACCTTAGGAAGCTTCCAAAACACTTAATTGTTTTTTTATGGAGACTTGGTGTTGTTGGTCAATGGCCAACTCATTTACGAATAAATGATGGAATCATGGAAGGATCCATTGCCGCCGGCGGGAGCTATCCTTGCATTGACTAAGAAATTGAGCATCATTTATACACAAGATCGGACATACGGGGAGGGGGTGCGCTCGCACTCCAAAAAAAATTAATGAAGTTCTTTTTACCCTTTAATTTTTGAAAAAGAAAATTTTTTACACCCCCAAATTGTTTTTTAAACCTTTAAACATTATTAAAAAAAAAATTCGCACCTCCAAAATTTTTTATGGGTCTAACCCTGCTTATATATCATCTCAATATTAAAATATGATATTTTTAAATAAAAAATATATAAAATAATATAGCAATCATTTTAGACTAAGTTGATCAATGAACAATGCTCAAATCGAATCGTTACAAGTATTTTTCGAATTGACCTTTGACTTCGAAAAGTAATTATTTTAATACAAAAGCCTATGAGATTTGGTTGACGCAGGATATTATGGACCATTCATGTGAATATTTGTTAATGATACAAAAGCTTCTGCTATTTATTAAATTATTGTTGTGTTGATTAATTTATAATATAGATCTTCTGAAAGAGATAAGGATCTCGGTGCGAAATGATTGTCGAACGTGGTTGGTTTATGTTAATTTGATTGCATTAAATATTAATCTAAAGGAAAATGTGATTATTGATTTATTAATTTGTGAAATCTTTTCTATTTTCAAATTTCCATGTACCGACACTTTTGCTGGGTTTCTCATATGAACTTTTTTCTTAATAGTAATAAAAAAACAAACTGAATGTACACCAATTATATATATATATATATATATATATATATATATATATATATATATATATATATATATATATATATATTAGTTTTTTTTGGCACAACACAAGACGCGGTACCAGGTACCAACATGTTGATCACTTTTTTTCCTAATTTGATCGAAAATATGATTTTAAATGATTGACTTTAACAAATTAAAATTAAAAAAAAAAAACAATGCTAAAATAATTGAATGGATAATAAATAAAAAAAGACTGTATCTAATTTTTTTTTTAAATGATGACCATCTATATAAATTGAAAAAATATCATTTGAAGTTGTGCATATCAATCGACAAATTAAAAAGTTCTTGTCATCTAGTGTCATCCCACTAAGTACAATGATTAAGTCTCAAAGTGATAAATAAAATTCTCAATAATTGACGCATTACCACTAAGTAGTGGTGTCAAACATGGCACGGCATGCTGCGTGTCGTTCCGTGCCGGCGCGGTTCAAAAATGGGGCGTGCCGTGCAGGCCCATTTCCACAATAGGCAGGGCCCAGCACGGACCATAGGCACGGCCCTACCTGCCGCGCCATGGACCGTGTCGCGCCATGTTTTTTTATCTTTTTTTATTTTTTTGGCTTACTGATCGATCGGCACAATAGTGCCGATCGATCGGTCAAGTAGCGATTCATCGACACATAACTGCTGATCGATCGCTACACTAAAAAATAATAATAATTGTACTGTTTCGTGCTGTGCCGTGCCGGCCCATGGGCCGGCACCCTATGGCCCGACACGGCCCATGCTACAGTTTTGTACCTGGCACGGCTCGGCACTGTAGCAAAATGGGCCGTGTCGTGCCGCTCCGTGATGTGTCGTGCCTCATGCCATGCGCTCCGTTTGACATCTCTACCACTAAGTTATAATTCAATTAACAGCTTACAGTGCCTACATGTACGATAGATAGCTATTAAAGTTCATATCATTGCTACATGTCCAAACACTAACTGTCCATCATAAAATCAAAACATCATATATCAATCTCAAGTCATAGATGTTCTCGTCACTTACTCTACATCATCATCCGATCAGCAACTGTCAGTGCTAACACATTCTCAAAATTATATGCAACTCAACATATTATAGTACTCAGAGATATGACATCTAGCTGTCCCTGCTTAGTAATCCATTACATGTCTAAAATTTCATTATCTAACATGTACTCATAGCATGCAAGAGCATATAAAAACACGTAGTCAATTACATGCACAAACACTTTTATTTGTGACTAGATTCAGTTTCCTAACTCTAGTTCGAGCATATCCCAATTATGCTCTGATACCAAATGTGAGGGCCCGATCCTAATGTGGTATTTAATTAACGCATAATGATTAATGTGCATAAACAGCAGAAGATTTATTTCAAATGTTCTGTCAAATGGCCCTATATATATTATATATATATATATATATATATAAAGATATTGAAAATATGTACTTTCAGTTTCCCAATTCAACATGTTGTTCATCACATAAGCAAGTATATAACCAACCAGTAATAGAATACTTAAATACAGATACTCGGGGATAATTTAAATTGTAATTAAAAAGTAATCTAACAATTAATGGGACTCAGACTCAACATTACCAAAGCTGGACTCAGGTATTCTAAGATGCTTCCTCACGAGCATCCAACATCTGACTACCTGTAACACATGTCATGCCTGAACAACAAAAGACATGACAATCCCCACTACGTGGGTCAGAACCCAGTACGAGAAATAAATAGATCATGTCAAGAATGACAAAGTATCATGCAATGCATACCATGTATGAATGCGATGTATGAATGGGTACAAAGAATCGAATCTCAATATACCAATATCAGAGTCCAAAGGAAGGTATCATCAATCAATATCAGCTCGAGCAGAGGGTGGCATCACACACACTTTGCGCTAGGAGAATCGTCATGTGTTGTGCTCGTCATCCCTCGTGTCTAGGTCCGGTAGCAACGCGCGTGACTACAGTCGCTACCTATACTGCTTGTCATCGTCGTGCCCATCGTCCCCGACACTCAGAGTATATCAACTCAGACATCAACAAGGATATCAAAGGAGTGGATAGATCAATATGATATGCCCATGAATCATCTATGCATCATATGACATATGCAACTCAATATGTCATGCAATCTCATGTGAAAATCAATACATATCATGTACTACAGTGTATCTCAATGTGCCATATAGTCACATGGGAATCATATAGTGACAATTAAAATCATATAAATCAATTAATGACATGTAAAATCATAAAATAGCATCATTACACGTCTTCGTCAGACGTTATGATAAAACTCATTTCTACGTACCGCAGAACCAAAGCTAATCTACCGAGTACTCCTCGAATCAACCCCGGAATCTATTAATCTGGTCATATAGATTTCAAAATAACACTAAGTGTTCAAGTAGTGCATTGAATCAAATTCAACTTCTCAAATTGACCCTTAGCGTTTTTCTTACATTTTCAGCCTGACCCATTTTCGTAGAAAAATCACTAAAAATTTCATACGACATCAAAACGACTCAATTTTGGTGCTCAAAGTTCAGAAACTCAAAATACTATATTTCATCTATTATGATGTCAAGCTGGTTCAACCATGTAAACTGGGTTTGAACACTAAAAAAGTAGCATTTAAAAACCTGTTTTCCAGCTTGAGCAGTATTAGTAAAATACTATAACTTTTTCGTTTCAAATCCAGATTGAGTGATTCCAGTAGAAAGTTATAGCCAACTTGACACACTACAATTCTTATTTCTAGACATGTTCCATAATTCCTAGCAAAAAATGATCAGGAATCCAAAGAACACAATGCATGTGTATTTTTGCCCACATGCAGGACACAGATTAAGCACTTAAAGTATGGAGTTCATAACTAATTGAAAATGAGCCCAAATTAAGTCCTTTGTTTTCCAAATTCAATAAAATTAAAAGATCTACAATTTTTGTTTGAAGACCGTCAACAATTTCGAAAGGAAAATTTGTCACAAGTTCGGAATTCTACACTGCATTTGCATTTACAGTACATGCAGAGTCAAATCTGGCACTTCTTAGTAAAATGAGCATATCTCACTCATTTTAAGCCCAAATTACCTCAAATTTTAACCAAAGAACAACAACTCAAATATCTATAACTTTTGTTAGAGGCACATTCACAAATTCAAAATCTAAGTAAATCAAAAGTCTACACAATTTGCTGCATGTGCTGTTAAAATCTGCAGACTTAAAGTTTCAACAACTTTCTCTAAATTTCTCATATATTTGCACCACAATTCGACCATTAAACATAAAGATAAATAATAAGACCCAAAGATGATGTTATACCTCATTATAACTTGAAAAATTCAACACCCTTCAACTACTTCTCCAAACTTGCTACAAACTTCAAAACTCTAGATGATTTTTGCTTCTCTCATCAATGCCTCTTCAAATCTATGATTGCATGTGACATGCATTCACAAACTTAAAAGAATTTGGGTGAAAGAAAGGCTGAAATTCGAAACTTGGATGAGAGAAGTAAGAGAAGGTTTGTTGAATTGGAGAGAGAGAGTTCTTGCATGAAAAGAAGAAATAAAATCCGGAAAAAAAGGTATGGGCGTGGCATGCTATGCTAAACCATTTGATGTATTGTGGAATCCATGTGTCAATACATCACTATCTTGCAAGATTAATGGTCCAAAATCATGTACTAAACATGAGTTAATTAATTAGTGGCATGTGTTCTCCAATTGCAATGTGATCATGAACATGTACAAGCACTAAAAACATGTTCCACTAGTTGCTTGACTCATCGTAGTCCGGAACACCTTAATTCAAAGTCTGTACTTTTAATTTATTTGGGCTTGATTATACATCATTAATCCGGAAGAATCATAACTAATTAGCAACGGGGCCTTACAAAGGAAGAGTCAAAGCTTCAGATGTATGATGGGTTTACAATTGGAGTAATGAAAAAAGTAATGGATTGATAGGTTTTTGAAGCAGGAAGCATCAAATTATCCATATGGTAACAACATGTGAATTTGCATCACAATGGAATTCACGGGAAACCAAATCGAGATGCAGTTAATCCCCTACAGAGAAATCCAGGAGATTAAGAACAAGGTTAAAAGAGAAGTTGCTAACACACTCTCATGGATTCACATTGGAGCCATTAGAGTAATCATCAAGGTAACTTTTAAAGAAGGAATTGATTCGCCACTCAATCTGGCAATTTTCGACAAAAGAGTCCTGAACCTCAAAGATTCTTGTTTGGGAGCAGTTGCAGGAAATTTGTATGCGGGAAAGATGGCTTTTAACTTCTATCGAGGATTGCATACAATTTGGGAGATCGAGATTCCAACAAGGTTCTAACTCTTCATCAAGATTTTAAAAGAAGTGATTTGATGAAAGAAGGGAACATTCCTTATTCAATCACCTACAAGGTGTCATACGCACTCTAGAATACTCATCATTCAGAGATATTCTTGAGAAAAGGAATTCATCGAAGTCCCCAAACTCTTCGAAAATTTCGCAGTATTGCCGGACATAATTGAAACTCCGACAATATGAGAGATCGACATGAGGATACAAGATCAACCTGTTCTGAACAGAAGCAGGAGCCTTATGATCGAGCCAAGAATGATGTCTTTCCAACATGATAGGTTAATCAGCAACTATCTGGGGGAAAAACAGAAGACATTCCCGAGCCATATTCAGAAAATACCTGATGTATTCACAACAACAGGAAAGCTGAAATGCCCAGAAGGCTGGAGAGAAGTGCAGATAATTTTTGACATTACGGAGAAAGATAATATCTTCCCTTGTGATGTCCTCTACTATTTGCAACAACCTACAGTTGGCAAGTATCAAAGAAACCTTCAAATTGGTGAAATTGATCTAACAATTGCATGGCTTCAGGAATAATCCCCGAACAGCTTATTCTAGGGATTGAATTTCTCGAGGAACATAAACCTCGGGAAAGATTGCAGGACGGAATGAAATTCACGGTGGAAGGAAAGAGATATAGGATCAGATGACCACCAGTACATTCTTCTTGTACATCTCCGTTGGGATGTTATATGCAAAGTATCTTGCAGAATATTTTGCAGCTTACATTGACTCAGAGGATGAAATATGTACTGCCGGGCGTGATATCTTCCCCCAAGAGTTTGGTGAAAAGTTACCAGCCATTGCCGGAAGAGACTTTTTCAAGCGGATCATTATCCTTAATGAAGGAGTCCAAGGAGCGGAACTAATCATCGGCGATCGGGCGGTACCCGTGGTTCAAAGTCAAAACTCCACATATTTATTTCCATGATACAGGTGCCGATATGCTGCTCAGAAATAATTTCCTATGGACATTCAAACGGTTCACTCAGGAGAACGAGATAAGAAGACTTATTTTCAGAACCCTTAGTGATCATAAGATTATTGTGCAGAAACTAAGGGAGGCTTTTCACCGAAAATTCCCCATTAGTTTTTTAGCAAGAGTGGTGATGAAGGAAAACTTCGACACCCAAAGATGAGTGATCAGTGGAAATTTGGAAAAGCAATCCTCCAGTTTCGGCAACAAGGTACTAGTGAAAATGATTCTCAAACTTTTGTCTGAGTTAATATTATGTCTTTTAGAGAACAGGATGGGGAAAAAGTTGCTCCAGAAACCATGTTGCTACTAAAAAGGCGTTACATGAAAGAGTTCCACAACCTGAAGCTACCCTTGAAGAGCAAATTACTCTATATGGTGTAAAAAGGAAAGGAACTACAACGAGGATCCACTGGCATGGTGGAATAAGAATGAGCTCATAGCTACTTTGAAGGTGAAAGTAGGAAAGGAAAATGCGGAATATTTGGACCTTAAGTTAATCTCAGCATGTGTTTCTCCATATAGCAGTATATGATTCCTGGTTCAGAATCATGGAGAAATCAAAAGAGGAAAACCATGATTGGTTATTAACTACAAAGGTATCAACGACATCTTGGATTTCGATGGATACTTTATCCCAAGCAAAGAACATTTGTTAAACAGCATCAAGAATGCCAAATTGTTTTTTCCAAGTTTGATTGTAAATCTGGATTTACCAGGTTAAGATGGAGGAAGCAAGCTGAAAAGTCACAGCATTCTTCACACCACAAGGACATTATATCTGGAATGTCATGCCAATGAGATTGTCAAATGATCCCAGATATTCCAAAGGAAGATGGATAATCTTTTCAAAGATTACTTCAACTTTATGTTCGTGTACATTGACGATATCCTTATTGCGTCAAGAAACATGAAAGAACATCTTAAACATTTGGAAATCTTTTCAGATGTTTGTTACAAGGAAGGACTAGTGCTCTCGGAAAGGAAGACAGTTGTTGCTACAAGACAAATCGAATTCCTTGGAATTGAGATCGACGAATCTGGAATCATTTTGTAGAAACATATTGTTGAAAAAGTGCAAGGATATCCGGATGACCTCAAGGATTTAAAGCAACTTCAAAGTTTTCTGGGAGTTGTTAATTTTGCTGGGATGTTCATCAATAACCTAGCAAATTACAGGAAGGTGTTCAGTCCATTACTCAAAAACGATGTTAAGTTCGAATGGACGGAAGATCACAGACAAGCTGTTAAACAGCTTAAAGAAGTTTGCAGGCAACTACCAAAGCTTGTAATTCCAAACGATGATGATGAGCTGATATTTTACACATATGCAGTGAGCATTGGTGGGCTGCAGTACTCATGAAAGCCACACCATAGGGAGAAGTGCCATGTAGATATTGCAACGGTATTTTTTTTTATAGCAGCGAAGTTATCAGATGGCATATCAACGAGAAAGAGTTATTTGCAGTTCGAAAGGCTTTTAAAAAATGGCCATTATTTTTTGTGACAGCCTGCCCCGACGGGTCGCCCCCCGTATTCATTGTAAGCTTTGTCAACTATTTTGAAAGCTTATATTTTTAGAAGAGAATGTGTATTCTTTATCCATTCAAGATATTTAAGTTCAATTTTGTTAGCTAAATTTGGTTTAAACCAAGTTTTAAATGTTATTTCAAGTCTTTCAAATAAATAAGTAGCTTAGTTAACTTTAAACCTATACTAAATTCATGTTAGGAATCTCTTTTACCGTTGTGAATCTCATTTGCTTAACTAGTAAGTATATTATTTTAAAAACCAATCAAAATTCTATCAAACAAAATCTGAAACATTAATTTAGATTTAGAATAAGATCTATACTTTTTAACGGCAAACTACTAATCCGAAATTTTTTATCAGCTTTAGAATGATTTAAATAGATAATATGTGTAAAACTTCAAGTTTCTAGTACTAAACCACAAAAATGGGGAACCACGTCCCAGTTCACGATTTCCCGAAAACATATACTATTTCATACCTTCTAAAAAAATTAAATTAGCACTTTATATGTATTTTTATCTCATTTATCACAACTATATGAAATTATGAAATATAGATGCAGAGATACTTTATACCAAATTTTGAGGTTTCTGTCACTACCCTATAGTTTTGCGTTCCCCTAATGGTCGCCAATTTCCACTTCGACGTGTCCCGTTTGGAAAGGTTGCTGGTGTGGTTTTGGCTTGAGAACTGGAGTAAGTATTGGTTGAAGTGGTTTGGGATTTGGGTGTGATAACAAAGGAGGGTTCATCTCTTTCACATGGTTATCGGTTGGCAGAGATCTAAATAGGAGCATGGCGAATGGACTCGCTTCCATTACAGATTTGGCATATGAAACGAAGGGGTGCATTTACTTAGGGAGTAAAAACTGAAATTTGGGTGAATAGGTTTGTGAGTACTGAAATTTGGGGGAAAGGAAAAGATGAGAGGAGTCGGCTGAGGGGGAAGAATAAATATTTTGGGCCAAAATCTTTTATTATTATTTTTATTATTATTATAAAAATTTGGACCATTAGAATCTCCCCAACTTCTAAAAAGTTTCGTCCTCGAAACTTGTATCGTGTCTCATAACCGGTTACTTAGTATATAACTCTTCGTTTTTTTTTTCCATATCGCCTCATCAGGTGAGTGATTGCTCGATTGAACCTTTACATCTTAGTCCTTAAATTCTTTCTTATTGAACTAATAATACATACACCCTTTAAACAATTCAATATTGTCTCTCAGGTACGTGGCTTTCATCCAACACATATTTCTGAGCCTTGAGACGTGAAATATATAATCGGTCTAATTTTGGAGATAGAGTGAGCCCATATGCAAAAATTCTTATTCTGTCCAAAACATCATATGGTCCTATGAGTCTAGGACTTAACTTCCTGTTATGCTTTCATTTCACAACTCTAATCTTATTGTCATATATTTTTTTTAATGTCGATGAGGCATTCTCAGTACTATGATTGTAAGGCTCCGATATTTGATTTTCATTAATTAAATATAATTTGGGAATTTATTAATAATTAATTTATAATTAATTAATTTGATGTGAAATTGACAATATGAATGTCAGCTGATAATTTATTCGGAACATGATATATTTTTGAAATGATAAAATAAGCTCCGACAATATTTCAAAAAAAAATTATTAAAACAAAGAATTTAATTTTGTGTTATAGTAGTAGTTATAAATTCCAAGTTTCCAACTATAAATAATATATCAGTACACTAGCGATACTTCGATGTATATAACTGGACTGAAATAAAATTTGGTATGTTGTATTTAAAAGTAGCGCTACACACACTAAACACTAAACGCACACACACATCGGGTATTAGAGCCGAAGCTTTCTTCTTTCCCCTGCGTCTCGCGCTTCCGTCGACCTCCGCCTACAAAATCTGTGCGCTCGCCGTCGTCCGGCCAGCAACCGCCTAGCTCAACCCACCACCACCTTCCCCTCTCTCAGGCGGACGTTTCCATACCACGAATTGGAGGTTTGGGGTAGCTAAGTTCATCGGATTTTGCCAAGAAGCGAAAAGTTCGAAAACTGTGGTTCATCCGATTTTCATGCGATTTTCTCCTGTTCTTGCTTGGGTAATCCTTCCTTGCTCCTTATTTGTTCTTCCCTGCAAGTTTTGTCGATTTTGGGTTCGAATTTCCGTTGCATGTTGGAGGTTACTGATCGATTTTCAGAGTTTGAAGCGATAATGTTTAAATTATGTTGTTAATCAACTTTTAACCCATTTTAAATCTTATTTTAGCTTTGATGAATCATATAGGACTAGGAGAGGATTGTATAAAAAAATTGTAGTATCATTGTTGATTGGGTTTAAGAAATCTTACTGCATTGTTCGAATTTCCTCTGTGATATGACTGTAGCAATGATTTTCATCATAGAGCTGTGAAGGGAAATCTGTGGAAATTGTAACCGAGGAAATTGAAACATTACGGGATTAAGGGGGTAAGTGAGGAGAAATCAAATAAAAAGATCCATAAAGCAATGTGGGTATAACAGTGAGTAAGTATCAATATGATGAATGGTGTTGATTCCTTTTCACATTACGTTTAATAATGAAGGATTCGAGAAGGTTTATGTTTTGAGGTGTATTATTGAAATGTCTATATCTCAAATTTCTTTAAGGGATTATGTTTCGACCATCAAGTGCAATTAGAAATTAATAAGAACTTTCTGTTTTGAGAAATAGATAAGGTATGTGTGGTGGAATTATATTACATCGTTGATATTGTGGGGATTGACTCGATCAAAGGGTCAAACGAGCAAAACTGTAAAACCCACAATGAAAACTTAACTAAAACTAGGTAGGAACGAAACTTGAAATGCATTTAGGTTAAAAGATGCACTTTAATGATAAAATGATATCTCTTGAACAATAAGGGAACTATGAATACATTAATGATTGTACTTTGAACTAATTCACTTAAATGCGATGAACAAGTTAGATAGATTGTTGAAGTGAACTCAAGTGCTTGGAAAACGAAACAAATGAAGTAGTATGAGTATACTTACTTTCTTTTAACAAATTCAAGACCATATTATAATTGAATGAATATTTGGAATTGTGTAGATTTTATTAGATTCCAATACCAAAATGTCAGTGAAGTGATCAAAGATATTGTGATGGGGCAACTAAAGAATATGTATGTTGCGGTCGGTAACATACGACATGTATCTGTATTATTTGATATTTGATTTGCTGAATTTACGTGAATTACGTGAAACTACTTGGCTATGCGAAATTACTTGGCTATATGGAATTACTTGGCTGATGGAGCATTCATAGCATTCATAATTGGCATATCAATGTATGAAAATAAATGTTTTGTTAACACACATCATTTTTGATAATATACATTGATACATGACATATACATGGACATATCATATTGAGCTATCTACTTCTTTGATATCCATGTTGATTATGACTGAGTTGATTCACTCTGAGTGTCGGGGACGACGAGCACGGCGATGACAGGCAGTATAGGTAGTAACTGTAGTCACGCGCGTGTCACCGGACCTAGATACGAGGGATGGACGAACACAGCACATAGGATGAGTCTCCTAGCGCAATGTGCGTGTGTTGTCACCCTCTGCTCGAGCTTGATATTGATTGTTGAATTGCACTGCATTACATCATATATTTATAGATGCATGTTATATTTACTTGATAGTTTCATATTGGGCTTTGGCTCACCCCGTAGGGGGCTGTTGTTGTCTTTGTGTGTGGACAATGACAGGTATTACATGTAACAAGGATCCCAAAGAGGGAATACTCGTTGAAGCCTTACTTGAGGTTGTTCTTTTGTCTCTTTCCCAGTCGTAGGATAGCTAAATTATACCAGAGTGTGTCCTGGATCGTATAATTATGTAATTTGAGTTTATTTTCAGTTCAGTCTTGAGAAATTGTGAATATTTGCTGTCTGTTTCTTTACTGCTGATGGTATTATGTAAATATTTTGAGTATAAAATGTGTGATGGAGACTTATTGTGCATGCTATGGTATTATGTAAATATTTTGAGTACGGTTTATGTGCTGGATGCCAATGATGCATGCTATGGTATTATGTACTGCACTGGGATATTATTTTATGCTTTTCATTTTTCTGGTATGTCCCTCGTGCGCGGAGGTCATGCCGAAATTTTGAGAGCCACTTGTTGGCAGGACTTTAAAAAAAAAAAAAAAAAATCTTCGGTTGTTTACACATAAATAATCATTGTGTGCTAATTAAACTCTTGATTAGGAACTGGTCATCACAATGACTAAAGTCAAAACATTTATTTTGTCAACTTACTTCTGCTGAAAATTTCGAATGACTATTATATTTTGAATCGAGTATAAGAGTGTAGCCTTGTATTCAAGTAATTGAATACGACGGGCGACCCGTCGGGGCAGGCTGTCATATTTTTACTTGCAAAGAAATCTATCTTAAAAATGGATAATACAAGTGTCAAGTCTTTTTTTGAAAAATAAGATTGAATCAAAACCAGAAAATGCTAAGACTTTTAAGATGGCAAGTTGAATGCCAATATTATGATTATGATGTCATAGTGAAATCTGATAAAAATGTTCTTGCAGATTTCTTAACACGAGATGGAGGGACACGTTGCCAGCGATACCCTCAAACGAGTTAGGAATCTCAGGAAAAACCTGGAGATCCTGGAACGAGACTTTGGGACTCTTTGTCTCAATGCGGAGGTCGCATGACGACATCAACGAGTAGATCAGGAACTTGTTACTGATCACACATGAGCATGCTTTCGGGACCATGAACGTTTGTTTGAAATCTTGAAAGGGCCCATCCTCCAGGCCACAACTTCAATGGTGCAGAAATGAGTGTTTAGAAAACGGGGCTCATCTAACCCGGAGGCAAGAGATTCAAGTACCCCTGTCATGAGTGCTGCAGATGATGCATTCCTAGAGGATGTACAAGCTGTAGCGAATGTTGAAGGTCAGGTGTTATCACAATCTGAACCTTCAAAGCATCTCTGGGGTAAAAGAGGGAGAGTAGAATCTTAGGCCAATGGCTGGCAATTCTAAGGTTCAAACTAATGATGATTTAGTTTATTCACCTATGCAGGATTATCAACGTACTTTGGAGAAACTAATTACCAGACGTGGTATCAACCAGACAAATCTATAGTTGATATTTCCGAAAAATATCCGAGAGTTTGGATGAAACCAGGCAGCCATACAAACGAAGTTCAAGAATGGTATAATTTCGGAGCTCTGGCTTCGGTTTATACTGTTGCACCAGCATTCTCTGAAATTTCAAAATTAGCAAAATGGATCAGAGAAGTTGTTTACGAGATATGGGCCAATAATCCACATTTAGCCAGAGGAGATATCTCGGAGTTGTATTTTTTCAGTGCTGCTCTAGAACCAACGAAGAAGGGCTTCATTGAAGCTTTTCATTTTATAAAGCTTAGACGACCAGATAGAAACGCCTTAAAAATGTAAAAATGGCACTACCAGAAGGTATACCAATTTTGGCTGGGACTATCACGGATGATGAAGTTTCAACAAGACGTGCATGGGCCTTTGAGTTTGTCTAACAGAAATGGACAAAGTCAAATACTCATTCAAGTTCTTTCAGAATTCAGCCAACGGAACTTTCATGCTGAATTCCATTATTGGAACATCAACAAGATTTGCCGAAGAACTCTTTGAAACGAAAAGAAGAATTCTTTGGGAAAACAAGATTCCTGCAGGAAAAGAAACTTACCGAAAATTCTGCAACATGGCACACGTTGGCCGATGGATAGACCATATTTACCAAGCATGCCCGGAGCAGAAAAAACTAGAGTTCGAGAAAGGATTCTGATCCAAAGCCGACAAATCAGAGGCAGGAAAAGACAAAAGACCTGCTGACAAGATAGCCCGTTTTCCTAAAGCTCGGGGACCACAAAATCCAATAATGTAAAGATTGTCCTACAAAGGAAAAAGTGTGGACCATTAAAAATTAGTGCGGATACTGTTCAACGCACTCAGACAAAATAATGGACCGCGCAAAAGAAATAGTTGGCATAACCAAACAAAGATGCCAAACCACGTGAAAGTTAAGGCGCACTCACGGGCGCACCTAACAATTATCAAGATTTGGAATCCAAAGTTGAAGTCCGGATTCATGCCTATATAAGGGTACTCATTCAGGAAGCTAAGGACATCGAAAATTCTCTATAGTTTCCTGAGAATAAAATTAGAGTCTCCAAGGTTTGTAATAGTTGAACTTTTATAGCTTGATAATATTTCTTTTCTTTCTTTCTTTTGTAATCATTTGTAATATTGTTCTATTTGATTTTAGTTTACGTGTTCTTGAGTCAAGCCTCATCTATATGAGAGGCTAAACAATTCCGTCTCCTCCCAAAAGGAGACGTTTTAATGTATTAGATGTTATAAGTATTCCAGAATAAAAATAAGGCTGTTGCTCATCTATCTCCCAGATTTCTTTAAATCTTTCTTATATCTTGATTATATCTTACACACTAAGGTAGGAAACGAATTAGGGCTGTGCTATACGGTTTCTGAAGGAGTCGGATAACTGGCAGACTAACCTCGCCTGTGAGCTGGATGGTGAGGAGCCATTCGTAAAACAGTCTGGAGGCACTAAGTTTTCGACTGGTGGCTTTGCGACCCATCTCACCCGGTGCGGTTATGGTCAAATGATATATTTCAGTTTGTTAAAATCTTATTGTAATACGGAAGCATGATGGGCCTGTTATTTATTTTTAACATGATCTTCAAATCGAGTTTTGAATTATAATTAGAAGAACGATATATGAACTGAGTTTGCAAAAGTATGCTGTTGGGTTCATCCCGTGATGACAGGTACTGATATCATGTTCATAAAATGCTACTGTTTGGTGAATATTAGGATAAAAAAGATAATAAACAGTATATAGGGCATATTTGTTCTTAAACAATTTCCTAGGGTTAAGAATGCAATTTTATTAAAAAGTTGGTTGGACTGCATGGACCACATTGGGTTATTATTGTCATTTCAACAAAGAATTGACCTAATTGAACTAAGGTTTTTTCTATTGACTAGGATAAATTATGTTTCAGGAAAAAATGAGCTTGATTTGTTTTTGCAGCTTATTATGCTTTTTTTTTTCCCAATCGATTTCAATAATTTTTTGCAGATATATATAGATGGGAAATATTTGTAAATTGTAGTTTTAATTCTGAGTTTAGTATTTGTTCCATGCTGCTGTTAGCTGTTTTTTTGTTATTATTATTTTGCTGAATTTTCAAGAGAAGACAGTGTGGGCAAATTGTGATGTCCTCTTCCAGAATTAGGTATTGAAACATTCCCTCTTCGCTAGTTGATCTCCGTTTGGAACGCATAAGGTTGGTAAATGATGGCAATTATTGTTTGAATTTGCTCTGTGGTTGTTAAAGCTATATAAGCTTTCCCATGCATTCGATCAAACATTCGATCAAAAATGAATAAAGCGATCAAATGATAAGACTCGTGAAGAAGAGAAGGAAATTTTTTATTTCAGAACGAAGAATAAGTCTGTATGACAAGTCTATTTATACAAGAAGAAATGAAAGCTAGTTATAACAGAATCTGTTATCTACCAACTAAACCGCTAACTAGTAACCGTAATGCTAACGATTTCACTGCTAACTGCTACGTAACAAACTGAACTAACAATTCTGATCATAACATCCCCTCGCAAGCTCATAGGATGTTAATCATGTTGAGCTTGGAAATCAAGTATTAATGTTGCTGCGAAGATATTGACTAGGTAAACAAATCTGCCGGCTGTTGAGTTGTAGAGATGTGCGATGTCTGGATGATGTTTTTGTTGATTTTTTTCTAACAAGATGGCAATCGATTTCGATATGTTTTGTGCGTTCATGATACAACGGGTTAGATGCAATGTGTAAGGCTGCCTGATCATCACAAAACAGTGTGGTAGGAACAGTAATTTGAAGTCCCATATAATCAAATATCTCCCGAATCCATAGAATCTCACAAGTTGTCGAAGCCATGTAACGATATTACGCCTCTGCTGAAGAACGAGAGACAATGTTTTGTTCTTTTGATTTCCAGGAAATAGGAGATGATCCAAGTTGGATAACGTATCCTGTGAAAGACTTTCGAGTAATGGGACATGATGCCCAATCAGAATCACAGTATGCAGAATTTGTAAGATCATTGTGAGCAGATAAAAGCACTCCAAGGCCAGGAGCCTTCTTGAGATATCCTAGAACTCGCATAGCCTCATCTAAGTGGGATTGCTTTGGGGAATGCATAAATTGGCCGAGTTGTTGGACTGCATAACATATATCCGGGCGAGTTACTGTAAGGTAGATTAGTCGACCAATTAGCCTTTGATATGCTGATATATCCTTTAACAATGTATCTTCAGTGGACGTATTCTTGGTATCCTGAAAATTCTGATCATAATCAAAAGAAGTTAATTTTAGATGTTGTTCCATATGAGTATTGTATGGCTTACAACCCAGCATTCCAGCCTCTGAGAGAAGTTCCAATGTATACTTTCGTTGATTCAAGCATAAGCCTTCCTTAGAACATGCCACTTCAATGCCCAAAAAATAAGTAAATGACCAAGATCTTTAATGGCAAAATGGAGATGCAATTGTTTTTTAACTTCTGTGATGGACTTTTCATCATTAAATGTTATAACAATATCATCTACATATACTACAAGTAAAGTAATATGCGAACCTAAGGTCTTTACAAAAAGAGAATGGTCATTTTGAGACTGCTTGAAACCAAGAACAGGGAGAACATGGCTGAATTTTTAGTTCCATTGGCGTGAGGCCTGCTTTAGGCCATATAATGACTTGCTTAATCTACAAACTTGATTTCCGTGCTGTTTGTCAAAGCCCTGAGGTATATTCATGCAGATTTCCTCATTCAAATCACTTTGAAGAAAAGCATTGGCGACGTCCGTTTGATGAAGTGGCCATTTCTTGGCTACGGCAAGACGTAACAAACACCGGACAGTCACAATCTTGGCCACCTGTGAGAATGTATCAAGGTAATCAATACCATACTGTTGCGTGTACCCTTTCGCGACAAGGCGTGCTTTGAACCTAGCTACACTGCCATCAGGGTGTCTTTTGATTTTGTACACCCATCTGCAACCTATAGGTTTTTTATTTGAAGGTAATGGGACAACAACCCGAGTCTTGTTTGCTTCCAAGGCTGCAATTTCATTTGCCATTGCTTCTTGCCATCGTGTATCAGAGGATGCCTCCTTGTAAGATGTAGGTTCAGAGCATTGTGAAAGATTGGCTAAGAATGATTGGTAGTTTGGTGAAATGCGATCATATGTCAAGTAATTAGAAAGTGGGTACAAGGTAGATGGGTTTGAGGTATTTGAAATGGCTGAACATATAAAGTCAATAGTCCATGAGGGTGGTTTGTGAGTTCTAGTAGAGTGCCTCAGTGGCTGAATTCTATTTGGAGTATGTACTGGAGAAGATGGATGAAATGTTGTGGCTGAGGAACATTGTTCATCGATATCCAGAACATCAGATTGTTGAGGGGCAGGAAATATGGATGAACATAGAGGGTTGAGATGAGAAAGGAAATGTGTTCTCTTGAAAAGTAACATCTCGTGAAACAAGAAATTTTTTGGTAGTTATGTCAAGAAGCTTATATCCCTTTTGATGTAATGGATATCCAAGAAATATGTATTGCTTTGCTCGTACATCAAATTTGTCAGTTGGGTTAAAGATTAGAGGCATAGCAAAGACAACCAAAAACTCTGAAGTGGTGAAATGAGGGAAGCTTGTTATAAAGAACCTCAAATGGGGTCTTATTCTTGAGAAGGGGGTGGTGGTGTTCGGTTAATTAGATACGCAGCATGTAGAATGCATTCTCCCCAATATGAATCAGGGATTGAAGCTTGGAATTTGAGGGCTCGAGCTACATGTGTCTATGCTTGCGTTCCACTAACCCGTTTTGTTGAGGGGTGTAAGGGCAAGAGCTTTGGTGGATTATCCCTAAGGAGTTAAAGAATGAAGTGCATTCAGAGCTAAATAATTCAGCTCCATTATCAGTTCGAACATTGTTGATGTTGGTTTTGAAATGAAATGAAACAAATGTAAAAAACTGCTTCAAAACCTGTAATGTATCAGATTTGAATTGCAGTAGAAAGACCCACGTACAACGGGAGAAATCATCGACCACAGTAAGGAAATATTTAGCACCAGTGTGAGTGGGTGTATGGAATGGCCCCCAGATGTCCATGTGAAGGAGGAAAAAAATATGTGAGGACTGTGATACAGTGGTTGTTGGAAAAGATTTTCTTGTTTGTTTTGCTAGAGGACATATGGGACAATGGGAAGTAAGTGTATTCTGAGAAATGAAGGGTAAACAACGTAATCTTGCAAGGGATACATGGCCAAATCTTTTATGCCATAGATCAATATCAATGTCTTTACATGAAGGAACATTACATGCAGTAATGTTTGGCAAAGAATTACTAACAAGATTACATGATTTGGCAAAAATACAAGAACCAAACTGATCAAATAGTAAAGTCCTTGTTTGAGTTTACCAGTCGCCATAATCTTCTCAGTCGCATGGTCCTGAAATGTGCAAAAGGTTGGGTAGAAACAAACGAAACAGTCATGTTCTTTGGTGAATTGTGATATGGACATAAGATTGAAGTTAAAATCAGGTGGGTAGAGAACATTCTGTATGGTTAAAAAAGGTGATAATTGGACAGAACCTTGGGAAAGGATAGGAGCATACTTACCATTTGGCAACCGTATTGATCCACTGGACAAGGAACAAGACTCCTGATTTTGAAGGTTATTGGAAGCACCTTTGATATGGGCATTTGCACCACTATCTAATATCCAACTGTTAGGTTCAGAAACAGAGAGCAAGCTTGTAGTATTACCTGCAAGATTAGCTGTATTTTCAGAGGAAGTGGATGACTGATCAAGAAGTTTCAACAGCTTCTCAAACTGAGCAGGAGTGATTGTAAGTGCTTCAGGGGAAGATTTCTCAGATTCGCCCTAAAATGTGTTGGGCTCCATGATACAGCTGTTGTGAGCAGATGCTCGGAAATTCTTTTGACTGATTTTTCTGATTCTTTTGTGGAAACTTTCTGTGCAACTTGTGACTTATGGGATAACCAATAAGTTTGTAGCAATTTTCCTTAGAATGGCCAATTATATTGCAGTTTTCACATTTTTCACCCTCTGATCTTCTATTTGAGGAGGAATAGAAGGCTGTTGCAGGGGCTTCGGGAATGATATGGTTCGTTAATACATTGCGATGGGATTCCTCCTGAATCATTTTCGAATAAGATTGATTAACAGAAGGGAGTGGCTGCATCAAAAGTATTTGACTTCGTATGTAACTGTAACTATCGTTGAGGCCCATAAAAAATCGGAGTAATTTTTTATGTTGATCATGTTCAACATATGCTTTTGCAGTGGGACAAGCACATGACGGAAGCGTGACCAACGAAGCATATTCATCCCACAATTGCTTAAGTTTTGAAAATACACAGAGATGGTGAATGAATCTTGCGTAAGGCCACCAATATCTCGATGAAGAGCGAAGATTCTTGATCCACAAACTTTGTCAAAGCGTTTCTTTCAAGTCATTCCACACGCTTGATGCATCTGTACAATAGATGATTCCCCAAATATCTCCCGAGAAACGGAACTCATAATCCAGGATAGGACAATTGCGTTGCATCTTTCCCATTGATGTAACACAGACGAATTTGTAGCTGGTTTGGGGCAGGTGTCATAATAAACCAAGTTTATTTTTGGCTCGTAAAGCAAGTAGCATTGCACAATTACTACCCCATAATTTCTGCCCCAACCAAAGGATCAAAAACTAGGGAAATTCCTGGAGTGTCCGAAGCGTGAAGATAGGGAGGATCATTGAATCCTATCATGATATACAACCATGGATTGTAAAGATTCAAAACAGATTACGAAAAGAACTCGTGGCGCTGATACCATGTTAAAGCTATCTAAGCTTTCCCATGCATTCGATAAAAAATGAATAAAGCGATGAAATGCTAAGACTCGTGAAGAAGAGAAGGAAAACTTTTATTTCAGAATGAAGAATAAGTCTGTAAGACAAGTCTATTTATACAAGAACAATGAAAGCTAGTTATAACAGAATCTGTTTATCTACCAACTAAACCACTAACTAGTAACCGTAATGCTAACAACTTCACTGCTAACTGCTACGCAACAAACTGAACTAACGATTCTGATCATAACAGTGGTGTTTTAAATCTTTGTTAGCAACTTAGCAACCGATTAATTTCCAATACTGTGAGAATTGGGGGAAACCAAGTTGTGTATGGTTCTAAACCATAGTTTTAGAATATTAATATTTTACTCCCGATAAATATAGGCTGAAATTGAAACTAGACTTTATGCAAATTTCTATCAACAGGGTTGTGGGTGGCCAGAAATAACATTTTGATTGCCACAATTGTGAATATGCTGTTGAATTTTGAGGTTAAAATGGTTGAAATGTAGTCATGATGTTGTTAAATATTATTTTATTTGTTTTTTTATAAATTCAAAATTGGGGGCTGAGTTGAATCAAACAATTAGGGATGTATAGAATTATTTTACTTTTTTTTCTTTTTTCTTTTCAACCCATAATGAATCAATGATACACACAGTGATTGGAAGTTCAACTAGAATGAGTGAGATAGGGCAGCATATCACTATGAACATTTTTTTATCGGTAGCATATCACATGAACTTGGATGGTTGCAATGTCAATATAACTTGCATTGAAATTCTTATTGTCCAGCCCCCATATTTAAAATCCTAGCTACGCCCTGCAAACTGCCCCTGTGTCTTGCCTAGTTTCCAGTGGGGAGCTCTACATGACGTGGTGGTGGTGATTCTATCAGCGATTTAGCTGTGTCTATTGGTTGCTTTCTTTTGCAAAATTCTGCACGGATCGTCTTCGCCTCCAAATGGTTACATTCTAATAAACAATGGTAATTATTGTTTGTCGTGTCTGTTTATCCAGCACGTCTTCGTGTATTTGTAATGTCTAGTAGACATCTATGCTTGCTCCCCCCTTCCTCTCTTTCTTCCGTCCATATGGCTGGTTTCATAAAATGTTCTGTGATTGCCAGGTGGTGTTACTCGAATGAGAACTGTTTTGCTGGTTATTGCAACATCCCGCTGAGGAATCTATGTAATGCTGTGATGTTATCATTTGTTGTTAGCATAATTTACATTACTTTTAACTTGCATCATGCTTGATCCATCTCGTGGAAAAATGGATTTACTTCTTCTGTTCTTTGATCTATTTTAAATAAGTGAAGAATCTATCGAAAAAGAAATACGTTTTGATATAACATGCTACTTATCATCCAGTTTCTTCAAAGAGACTACTAATAACGATGTTTAAACATAACTCCCAGATTTTATTCATCAATTTTTTGATTTTGTCCTTGTTTTACGAGTGGTTTTGCCAAAGTTTATTTTGGTTTCACTGTATTCTAGAAACCCTTGTCCGCTAATGGTGCTTTCTGACTGGATTGTTGATGTGCACTATTAGGTTGAAAACATTGTATAATTTGCTGTTACAGTTCTGGTATTATGTCTTTGATTCTCAATAAAAATGTCACATACCAGTAACTAAAGGCTATATGTTGAAATAGAGGAAGATGAAACTTCTTTATAAAAAATTTATCTGGAGTGTTTCCTTTGCCGAATATTGTTAGTTCTGGGAGTGGCATGGCATGAGCCAAAGGGGAATTATGCCAAAACGATGAGCTTTGACTCATTTTTGAAACTCATAGCGGAATCTGTATTTTGAAATTTAAGAATGCTATTTAACTGAAAATACTTGTGAAATATTTGAAGTTGTAAAATAGAGTAGAGCCAATTATTGTCAAATTCAAGGTTATTAAACGAATTGGACTGTGCTTCTTCAGGTTCTTTGCTCCAACAATCAATTACCTGATTTCAGAGGGGCATAATCTGCATGTGCTATGCATGTCAACTGGTAATGCTTTTACTTACATGGACGACACCTGTTTGATATATTGTTCATTTACCTGACTATGCATCATTTTCAAATTTGAATGTGTGATTTATTCGTTTCTCTTTGAAAAAAAAAAAATCGAAAAGAGTTCCATATTTTCAACTTTTTTGAAGGAAATTAATTATTTGGCTTCAGAACCACATCATATGGAGTACACGTTTCTGGAAAAGGTGGTCCACCTAAATGTGACAATCTTTTTTGCGTCTATAAACTATTTTTTTTTTGCTCTGAATTTGGATTTCCCCCCAAGTACTGATGTTTTGTATATATTCTCAGAGTATACTTGTTTCTATTTTTAGGTGATGTTGCGGGCAAGGGAAACATTAGAAAAGAAGAACTTTACCTGGCCTCTACCATACTCAGGGTGATGTTGTCTTTGACTACATAATTATAATATTTTTGTTTTTGGAAGGAGTTGAACCACAGGAGTGTTATTTCTAATTTACCATTTTTTATTTATCAAAGATTGGTTTTCGCCCATAACTTTCAATTGTTATTCCCATTCAAATTCTCATCGATTTCAATATCTTCATTCAGATTCCAATTCAGCAAGTTATGATTGTAGACCATCCAGATTTGCAGGTTCTTCTGAATTCTCTAGTTAGTTGACACGCATTTTGTGCACCATGTTTCTTGGTGGATGTCTGACATAACCTTCGTGTGATTAGGATGGCTTTGGTAAAATGTGGAACTGGGATCTTTTGGCAAATATTATTGATGAGGAAACTCATGCACACGCTATTGACTTGGTCAGATTTGTTTTCACCATTCACTAATTTGTACAGCACTACAGCTACTATTAAATTGGCACACTTCATTTTTGGGTCTTTGATGTCGTTATCTCCTTTCTAGTAATAGCTCACGACTTGATTTTTTTACCTAATGTTCCATAACAGCTCTTAAATCTTTGTTTCTAGATAATTACCTTTGATGATTATGGTGTCTCTGGTCATTGCAACCACCGTGACGTGCATCAGGAGTACGGTAAGTTTGATTGGACCTCGCACGTTCTTCTCCTTTGGCACTTTGTCTTTGGCAGCAAAGTATCAATTTCACAGCGATATGACTTGGAACTTTTTGTTTGAAAGCTAACTGGTAGAAAAATAAATCCTAGAAGCACAGCTGTTGAATCATTTTTTAATGTTAGCAGCAATTGAAAA